>CAUYQU010009474.1:0-59818 GCA_963574635.1 Cheracebus regulus | reverse complement strand
CACAAACAAAAAACAAACAAAAAAAAAAAAAAAAAAAAAAAAAAAAAAAAAAAAAAAAAAAAATTGGGAATAAAAACCCAATAAAAAATAATACAAATAAAAAACCAATACAGTAATAATAACTCTTTATACAGCATTTACGTTGTGTTAGGTATTATAAGTAATTAGAGATGATTTGAAGTATAAGAGAAGATGTGCATAGGTTAAAGGCAAATACTATGCCATTTTGTAGCAGGGACTTGAGCATTCATGGATTTTTGTATGTTGGGGAGTTGGGTCTTGGAACTAATACCATGCGGATACCCCGGGACAACTGTACATTCACTCTTTACTTTTTCCATTATCCCCTTTCATTCCTCTTTCTTTTTCACCTCTCCGTGGTCACATCTCATAGCTGAATAGCAATTCTGATTCAAGAAATAGTTGCTAAGAGTCAGGCCCTGTCCATACAGAGGTATTAGGAGGCCTCTTGTGCTCAAGGCCCCAGGCTGGGTCTCACCTTCGTTTCCAATGCTTTCACCGACATTCAGCCTCAGAAACTCTTTTTTGAATGGCTGAAAGGACTTCCTAACTGACCATTCACCTCTCTTCCTCCTTCTTTCTTTCACCTTTCAAATCTCTCTGCTAGATGAATCTCTCTGAAATTCAGCTCTTACCACATATTTCTGTAAACCCCTTCCTGCCACATCGTGCCCTATTACCTACCAAATAAAGCCAACAGTTTTCTTTCTGGTGCGTGGGGTCCTCCACAACATGGTGTCACCTTTCCTTCTTTCCTTCCTCCTTTTCCCCATGGCCCTGACCATCATCTGTCCTTCTCCAACAGGCTCTGCATTCCCCATCTAGCTTTTGATCCATTTGCAATCAACTCCTCACATGGGCCAAAACCCTGCCCGTTCTTTAAGGCCAGGAATAAAAGTCCTGGTTTTCCAAAGCCTGTGAAGGCTCTTCCTCCCCTCAGCCCCTACTGCACATCATAACTCTGTTTCATAGATATCTATGCCTTGTTTCATAGATACTTAGGTAAGAAAGGAAGAACTTTCTACCTGTGAAAAGGAGACACTGAAATGTACTTCCAAGGAAGGAGGGGAGAATTTAGCTTTCTCTGCAAATTTTGAAAAAAGAGATACATCTCTGAGGGAAATTTTATACGAAGTCTTGTCTGGAGGTCAGTCAATGAACTGATGGCCGCCAAAGGGTCTGGGTAGTTAAAATTCTAGTAAATTTCTTGAGACAGTTTTAATTCCTTGAGATAGCACATGCATGTAGATGCATAGGGAGAACACTAGAACAGGTTCTATTGAGGAGACTAAGAACTGTCATGGAACTGTTTTCACTTTGCCAAAGGGAAGAGTAGCCAGGCCTCCTAGAGACTGGGTTGTTTTGAGGTTCTCCATACCTCGTTGGGACTAGGTAAATTATTTTTCCTTCTTCTACAGTGATTTAGATCCTGGGATCCCCTTCCAATTTATTTCCTGGTTCTTTGCAGAAACCTTGAGTATGTGGGTCCCTGTCAGGGAGCAGTATGAAAGAGGGGAGATATTGGATTGCTGGCATTCTTCGTGTGTTGTGTGTTTAACTTCCATATTAACACATAAGGCAGAAATCATTTTCTCCAATTTTTTTAAATGTCAGAATATTAGAAGTTTAGTGACTGGTCCAGGATTACTGAATAAGTGTTGAAATAGGTATTCAAACTGAGGTCATACTCTTTCTCATTCCATTGAAACCTTCCCACCACCCCTTTCTTGTTATCAGTTCTCCTTTTGGACTTTCTGTCTAATATGGCCCAAGAACTAACCTGTTGGTCCATCTCCCACCAACCCTTCTCACTGCCGTATCAATCTGAGGCCTGTCCTTCACCTTCTCCCAGAATCAAAGGAGATTGTGTGTATGGGTCCCATTCTTCCAGGGCCACGTTGTTAGCCAACCCAGAGATGATTATGAGCTAAACTACCAGTGATCTATCATGACTCAAAGACTATTATCCACCCATGATTGTGGCTTTCTTCATTTCTCCTTTAGTTCTATTAATTTTGCTTTATATATTTTATTTTGAAGTTTATGTGAGTAGGCATATACAAATTTAGGATTGTAAGGTCTTTCCGATTAACTCTATTATCATTATAAAATGTTCTCTTTATCTCTGATAATATTTCTTGTATTGAAGTCTGTTTTGTCTAATAATAAAGCCATACCAGCTTTCTTATTAGAATTTGTATAACTGTCTTTTTCCATACTTTTACAATATCTCTAAGCCCTTATGTTTAAAGTATGTCTCCTGAAAATAGCATACAGTTGTCATTGAGTTGTGTTTGTTTAAAAATCAAATCTAGGCCACGAGCAGTGGCTCAGGCCTGTAATTCCAGTACTATGGGAGGCCAAGGTAGGTGGATCAACTGAGGTCAGGAGTTTGAAACCAGCCTGACCAACATGGTGAGACCCTGACTCAACTAAAAATACAAAAATTAGCTGAGTGTGGTGTTGCACACCTATAATCCCAGCTACTGGGGAGGCTGAGGCAGGAGAATTGCTTGAACCAGGAGAAGAAGGTTGCAGTGAGCCTAGATCACGCCCTTACACTCCAGTCTGGGCAACATGAGTGAAATTCTGTCTCAAAAAAAAAAAATCAATTCTGATAATATCTTTTAAATGGAGTGTTTAGTTCATTAACCTTTTCATTGTATAAAATTTAAGGTATGCAGCATGATGCTTTGATATATATATCCATTTATTAACATTTAGTGTAATTACTGATAAAGCCAGATTAATGTTTCCATCTTGCTCTTTTAGGGTTTTGGGTTTTTCTTTTTAAAGAATTGCATTTGAATAGGAAACTCCTGGATACCATGCATCTAACCCTATTTCGTAATATTTTAGACAATCGTAACAGGTGAAGTAAGAGGGTCCTTCTGACATCTGCTACGTGTTGCCAAGTAAGCATTTGAATGTTTTGCTTATAAATAAAGGAATGCCCTAATTATTTAACACTTAAGTCATTTTCAGTTTTTACTTCCAGAAATGGTACTTTAAAGATTGTCTTCACACATAGCCTTTTCCTCCTGTTTTGGTCTGATATAATAGGATAGAGTTCCAGAAGGAGGATCATTAGGTCAAAAATATGTAACATTTATAAAGTTACTGTATTGTTTTCCAAATGGGTGGTACCAATTTACCATGCAACCAGCAATGCATGGGAGTACATATTTTGCCACATCTTTACCAGTATCCAGTGCTGTCACTTAATTAAAATTTATTGTATTTATAAATCTAATTATACTATAATTTCTGGGATTATATTTAGTATATCTTAAAATTTTGCTGTGCTATGAGAACCTCCAGAGCAGTAGGAAAAAATATAAAATATCCTATTTATTATGCTGAGAATTCTAAGAAGGTTTTTATCTAGGCAGAGTGAAAATTTGTGGAGTAGATCTAGGGAGACTGAAAAATTCCCTGGTTGGTTCCTGAAGAATACCATCACTACTTAAAAGACCTCTCTGTGCTCTCTCCATCAAAATCTCATGCCAAATCTATATTCTACTTCATTCTAAGGAATTGTCTCAAAAGGAATTTGCATGATGCAAATTTTCATGTACCTAAGGGATAGCTATGTGCTTAGAATAGTGACTGGCCCCCCATGACATCAGCGGAAAATGAAAATCTTTGCTAATTAGGTGCCTTTGTAGTAAGGAAACATAATGATTTCTATTAAGCAATTGATTATGCGCATTTCTTTCATTATAAACTGCAATTCTTCGTTATGTGAGAGCAAAAACTAATTTTATTTTCAGATCAATAGTTGGTGTGCCAAGTTAATAGATATGCAATGTTAATACAGTATAAAATAGAAAATTAGGCTGCTTGGGTTTGGGAGCATCTTTCTTTCTTCTTTTTTTTTTTTAGACGGAGTCTCACTCTGTCGCCCAGGCTGGAGTGCAGTGGCATCATCTCAGCTCACTGCAACCTCTGCCTCCTGGGTTCAAGCCATTCTCTGCCTTAGCCTCCCAAGTAGCTGGGATTAAAGACACGTGCCACCACACCGGGCTAATTGTGTATTTTAGTAGAGACAGGGTTTTGCCATTTTGGCCAGGCTGCTCTAGACCTCCTGACCTCAGGTGATCCATCTGCCTCAGCCTCCCAAAGTGCTGGGATTACCGGCATGAGCCACCGCATCTGGCCTAGGAGCATCTTTTTAATCAGACCACATGACTATGCCCAGGTTGCATGAATCACTGCTGCTCTGGAGTTTTCTGGATCGCAGAGCTCTTCCTGATTGAAGCAGGCCTCCTGAAAAATCACAATGGGACTTTGAATAAATACCTCCATCTCTTAGGCCTGTCTCATAAAATTGGTGGAGTTCTGAAATATGTTTTCTCAAGGGTTGAAATGCATATTTGCTTTTTGTTGGGTGGGCTGAGCTAATAATGATTGCAATCAATAAAGTCTTTCATCAGTAGAGTTTTATGATAGCAGCTTTAAAGGTCTCCAGATATGAGATGAACTCAGTTAAGTTTTATTGGTAATTTACCAGATATACTTCATGAAATTTATTCAGAGAACTTCACAGTTCATTTTCACCTGCTTCCATTGAAAGCCTCCAAAGATGCAGGAGGCCCAAACTCATTTCTACCCTGGCCAATATCTGCAGAAAGCTCACACAGCTGGCTTCCAACTCTCTGTACCTCAGCTTTCACAAAGACATTGTTTTGTTTTGTTTGTTTTTGAGACAAGAGTATTGTTCTCTTGTCTAGGTTGGAGTGCAGTGGTATGATCTTGGCTCACTGTAACCTCTGCCTCCCAGGTTCAAGTGGTTCTCTTGCCTCCACCTCCCAAGTAGCTGGGATTACAGACATGCACCACCATGCCTGGCTAATTTTTGTATTTTCAGTAGAAACAGGGTTTCACCATTTGGCCAGGCTGGTCTCGAATTCCCAGCCTCAAGTGATCTGCCTGTCTTGGCCTCCCAAAGTGCTGGGATTACAGGCTGTGAGCCACTGTGCCCAGCTGATCAATACATTTTTTTGTTTTGTACTCCAAAGCAATGTATACTCATTGTTGAAAATTTAGGGCTGGGCACGGTGGCTCACACCTATAATCCCAGCATTTTGGGAGGCTGAGGCGGGTGGATCACCTAAGGTCGGGAGTTCGAGACCAGCCTGACCAACATGGTGGAACCTGTCTCTACTAAAAATACAAAAATTAGCCGGGCATGGTGGTACGTGCCTATAATCCCAGCTACTCAGGAGGCTGAGGCAGGAGAATCTTTTGAACCTGGGAGGTGGAGGTTGCAGTGAGCGGAGATTGCGCCACTGCACTCTATCCTGGGTAATAGAGCGAGACTCTTTCAAAAGAAATAAGTTATTTTTAATTTTTAAAAATTTCAGAAAGATATACTTCAAAATGTTTACAGTCTTTTTTTCTGGATGCTAGGATTATAGGATAATTTTAATTTTCTTCTTTTAGCTTCTTTTCCTCTTATTTTGTATAATGATAACTATATTACTTTAATAATTGAGAAAAAGAATTTCACAATAAATATTACTAAAAATTATTTCCACTACTCAGAAAGAAGTATTGCTAATATTTTAGTGTGTATCTTTCAAGTCTTCTTTCCTATGTATAGAGTTTTATTTATTTAAAAAAACACATTTATTCAGTGTTATGATCAGACTATTTATTACATTTAGCAATCCACAGTTTGGGTGCATTAATATCTTTTGTTATAATGCTTTGTACTCTCCACAGAACAGAATAGAAACTAAAATAACCTGTCACAAATACAATCCTTGAGCTTTTTGCACATACACGTGAGCATTGTCTAAAACATATCTTCTTTGTAGCAGCTGGGCACTGCCCCCACTGTGCTTGGCTGAGTTCACAAATCTGTTGTAACTGGTAGCCTCCCTGTCACTTCTTTGGTTCTCCTCTCCTGCTAAGCTTTGATCCTGGCAGTAATTAAAATCTTCTGCCATTGCCATAGTGACTGCTGCTACTGAAACCACCATACCCACCTTGGTTTCATGATTTGGCAAAGTACTGGCCTCCACCCCCATGGGGGCCAGAGCTTCTGCCTCCAAAGTTTCTTCCCTTCATGGTCCAAATTTTGGAGATCGATTATTATAATTGCCAAAATCATTGTAGCTGCCACCACCTCCAAAATTGCTCCTATCATTACCCAATGCCTTATAGCCATCCCCACTGCCGCCATATCCACCACCAGCACAGCTGCTACCAAAACCACCATAACCACTAACGTTTCCTCCATGACTAAAATTATCATTCCCACCAAAACCATCTCCACGACCACCACCAAAGTTTCCAGAATGACTTCATCCTCTCCAGCTGGATACAGTACCAGCCATTTCTTTCTCCAACAGGGCTTTCCTACCTTCACAGTGTGGCCACTCAGAGGATGATATTTCAGAATGACAGTCTTATCCACAGAGTCATGATCGTCAAAGTTTACAAAAGCAAAGCCCCTTTTCTTTCCACTGCCTTGGTCAGCCATGATTTCAATATTTTGATTTTTTCATACTGTTCAACGTAATCTCTTAGGTGATGTTCTTCAGTGTCTTCTTTAATGCCACCAACAAAGATCTTTTACACAGTTAAGTGGGCACCTTGTCTTTGAGAACTTTCTCTTGAGACAGCTGTATTTGGTTACACAACTCTCCCATCCACCTTGCACAGCTTTGCGTTCATGCTGCAACCACCTCCTCCACAGCGGCATATGAGACAACCCACAGCCCCTGAGCGCTTGGTATTTGGGTCTCTCATTAGCACGCAGACTCTGAGTGTTCGCCATTGCTTGGAATGGCTCCTCACACTCTCATCAGTTGTTCCAAAGCTCTACCCCTACATGAAGAGCTTCCACAGTTGTTCAGGCTCTTTAGAAGACTCTGACTTAGACAGGACAGAAGTGGGAAGAGACTTTAGACACACTTCCTCAGCTCTTCTGTCACTTAGGAGAGCCCTTGGTTCTCAATCTTTTGTCCAAGTCCTGAATTTGCATTTCACATAAATCCCAAATACTATTCTTATTCATTTGAGAACTGTGCTGTTAAGAATGCAGTAGAGGGGATTTATATCCTGGATGGAAGTTTGCACAAAATAGTTTTTTAAAACGCAAACTATGAAGGTTTCCTACAAGTCTTTTTTTCATTTGGCATGGGGACCAGATGGAATCAGAAGCAGTAAATATAACTGATCTTAGAATACATTAAATATAGATAAAAAGATCCAACTACCTGGTGTGCAATCCAACCATCTCAAATACTAAAACTTTATGTTCAGTCATAATATTTTCCTCTTGGAATGAAAACATCTGAGTGTAATAGTAAAGCAACAGGGACTCACCGGAGTGAAGTTATCACTTGCCTCAGAAGAGGAGACATTTAAAAGCACTCTATTCCCTGTGGCTCTCTCTATTATAAAAGTTTCATGATAAATCCATCCCCAGCTAATGCCTAGGGTGATTTAAATATATAGCAGCAGAGTCTCCAGTGGTCAATTGAGGGATAATGAGTTCTAGAACTGCCAAAGTGCACAGAAATCCTCCTGGTTCAAGCTTTTTGTTTTTTTCTTTTTGAAGTGATGCATGCATCAGCAGTAAAGAAGAGGAATATATGAAAAGAAAGGGAAGCTGAGAGGCTGAGGGAAAGACAGAGGCTAGGCTTTTGTGATTATGTAATTCAAATGTATACCAAGTGGCATGCTGAAAAATCTCTTTCAACAGGCTGTGCACTCCCATGCTGAACATCCAAATGGAACATTTCTAATATTGTCACAGTGTTGTTCATAAACACAGAAGTATATTTGGTATAAGCAAACCCTTGGATACATTTTTAGAAGTGAACGATGGAAAATTTAACTCTAAAGTCCGCCTGTTCCACCACACACACACACACACTCTCTCTCTCTCTCTCTCTCTCTCTCTCTCTCTCTCTCTCTCTCTTCACTCACACTGTGATGACTTTCCATCTCTTCACACTTGTACTTTAAAAAATATCAAAAGCCTTGTGCTTGGAAATCTTCCTTCCCTTCAGTTTTAGATGTCCCTTCTCCTTCCCTCTTTGAATACAATTACCAATTATAATCAGTTTCAGAACTCCTTTCCCTTCAAAACAGGTTTATAATGATTAAAAAATTATTTTTCACTTGTGAAAAATTTAAAGTTGTAAGCAACTTTAAACATGTTATATTTAGGAGTGCTTAGCAATAGCTATCCTTAAGAAAAATAAAATGTAAGTCTAAAAGCTTACATACTGAGTAGTTTTACTAATTACTAGACTATAACTTTCTTCAAGGCAAGGAGGGCATTTGATTTATGAGAAAGTTATTTGACTAGCATAAATCCTTGGAGTTCAAAGAACCAAGGGTCCAAGGCAAAAACATATGTAGCATCTCTTAGACCTCATATTCTAAAGGAAAGAAAGAAAAGTGAAAAAGACTAGAAAGGAAAGGAAAAGAAAAATATTTTGAGCACTAGATCATAGTAGGTTCTTAATAAATGTCTTATATATTTACCCATATTTTCTGAATGAGTTTAACATTGTTTCTCTTTATGTGGTCTTTTACCTTATCACTGGCTTTATGCAATTTGATTGTGCTATGCCTTGGTGTAGTATTTTTCATGTTTCTTGTGCTTGGAGTTCATTGAGCTTCTTGGATCTGTGGGTAATGAAATTTGAAAAAAAATTCTATCATGTCTTCAAATATTTTTTCAGTCCTCCTCTCTTTTTTCAGAAACTCTAGTTACGTGTATGTTAGGCTCTTGAAGATGTCATACAATTCACTGATGCTCTTTTCTTTTATGGTTTTAAATCTTGGGTATTTTATTTTATTTATTTCTTTATTTTTGAGATGGAATCTCACTGTTGTCGCTCAGGTTGGAGTGCACTGGCACGATCTCAGCTCACTGCAGCCTCTGCCTCCTAGATTCAAGTGATTCTTCTGCCTCAGCCTTCTAAGTAGCTGGAATTACAGGCATGTGCCACCACGCCTGGCTAATTTGTTGTATTTTTAGTAGAGACAGGGTTTCACCATGTTGGCCAGGCTGGTCTTGAACTCCTGACCTCAGGTGATCTGCCCACCTCCTCCTCCCAAAGTGCTGAGATTACTGGCATGAGCCACCTCTCCTGGCTCAAATCTTGATATTTTATCTTAAGCAGTTCCTACTGCTATTTCTTTAAGTTCATGAATTCTTTCTTCAACAATTACTGTTAATCCTATTCAGTATATTTGTCATCTCAGACATTGCAGTTTTTATTTCTAGAAATTTGATTAGATATTCTTTTATTGGCACATGATTCTTTGTTCTGTTACTTTAAAAAAATTACTTTGAAATGACTTTAAATTTACAAAAATACAAGGAGCTGCAAAGACAGTAATGAGTGTTCCCAAAGATAGTACAGAGTGTTTCCAGTTCCCATTCTGCACCCAGTTTACTTAAAAGTTAACATCTTACATTATTATGATGCATTTATCAAAACTAAGAAATTAGCATTGGTACAGTACTATTAAGTACTGACTTTATTCAGACATCCTGGTTTGTAGCTTTAAAAAAATCTTTTAAATATATTAGTCTTTCATATTCAGTCTTGTAGTTTCTTAAACATATGTAATTCAATTATAATAACTTTTTAACTCCTTGTTTACTAATTCTATCAACTGTGTCATTTCTGGGTCAGTTTCAATTGGTTGAGCTTTCTCTTCATTATGGGTCATATTTTCCAGCTTCTTTGTGTGTCTAGTAATTTTTATTTGGATGCCAGGCATTATGAATTTTATCTTATTGGGTGCTAGATATTTTTTTATTCCTATACATGTTTTTCAGCTTTGTTCCGGGAGGGAGTTAAGTCACTTGGAACAGTCTGATTCTTTGAGGTCTTGTTTTTAATATCTTTTTAGACAAGACCAGAGCTTTTGCCTCACCACTGACCTTGCCCCACTACTGAGGAAAACTTCTTTGGAGAACTCTACCAAATGCCCGTGGAATTATGAGATTCTCCACTCTGGCTGGTGGAACAGAAATGATTCCTGGCCTTGAATGGTTTCTGGAGACTGTTTCCTCGAATCTTCTCAGGTGCTTCTTTTCCTGGCCTCAGGTGATTTCCTCACCAACTTGCACTAATCAGTACTTTGCTGAAAACTTGAGGGCGGCTCCTCCTCGAATCTGTGAAGTCCTCTGTGCAGTTTTCTCTTTGCTGGCACTCTGTCATGTCTTCTTTAGTCACCTTGGCCTCCCTATTTTCCAGGCTCTCCCCAACCCGGAGAGATTTTTGTTTCCTGGGGTTCCCCTCCCTATGCCACATCCTGGAAACTGTCTCCAGGTAGTAGAATAAGGTAATTATAAGGTTCATCTTGTATGTTTCCCATCTTTCAGGGATCACTGTTCTTCATTGACTTATATCCCATGTGTTAAAGACTATTGTTTCATATTTTTTTCATGTATTTCTTCATATATTTCATACATTTTCATACATTTGTTGGTTGTTTTGTCTTTTTTGTTTGTTTGTTTTGTTTGTATGTTTCAGGCAGAGAGTAACTTCAGTTCCTATTACTCCATCATGGCTAGATCATAGTCTCAGGAAGTTTAGTGGATACTTGTTGACTGAATGAATGAACTCTATTTCTGGTTATATTGGAAATCGTTGCTTTATAGCAGTGCTTTAAAACCATTGCAATGTTTTTTAAAACCAAAGCAATGCTCTTTTTTTTTTTTTTTTTTGAGTGGCAGTCTCACTCTTCTCACCCAGGCTGGAGTGCAGTGGCACGATCTCAGCTCACAGCAACCTCCACCTCCCAGGTTCAAGTGATTCTCCTGCCTCGGCCTCCTGAGTAGCTGGGATTACAGGTGCCCACCATCATACTCAGCTAATTTTTGTATTTTTAGTAGAGACAGGGTTTTGCCATGTTGACCAGGCTGGTCTTGAACTCCTGACCTCAGGTGATCCGACCACCTCGGCCTCCCAAAATGCTGGGATTACAGGCATGAGCCACTGTGCCGGGCCAGCAATGCTTTTTCAACAATTGCTTTCATTGTACACAAAAGCATTTCCGATGATATGACGCTCAAATGATTGCTTTTCATCCTATTCTCAGGAGAATTTATCTATCTATATCTATATCTATATCTATCTATATATACACACATCAATATGTATGCACACACACACACACATATATTCTGCTACACACACTTGGCTCTATTATGAACTTGTAAAAAAATGCTCTCACAACTAACATATTTTAGCACCAGAGTGGCTACAAGACAGGGCAAGCCTAGAGGCCCTTGGTCTGGGAAACAGGCCAGGTTGGCGGGTCAGACAGAGAGCATGATGTGAGAGATAAGAGGTTATGAGTGGGAAAGTTCAGAGAGGATAGTTGGAAAGGAGTGTGTGTGTGTGTGTGTGTGTGTGTGTGTGTGTGTGTGTGTGTGTTGGACTCCAGAGGGCATGATTAAGATCTAGGCCTGGGTGTCTCTGATACTAAGATAGGCAGACTAGTGAAACACATGTAGGCAGAAACAGACTAAGCATACGGTAAATTTTAACTGAACTTAAGGGAATAAGCAGAGGACTTACCAAGATGAGGAGCCCCATACAACACAGTGTCCAGTACACATGGGAGACACACAGCACTGTAACTGCTTGTGAATTCTGAGGTTGACTCATTTGCCCCACAGTGGCTGGTGATTTGAGAACTGACCTTCTATGGGTTCCTTAGAGTTCTAGCTTCCATTATCTCCAAGTAGCTTTGTTGATTATCAATCTTGTTCCTGTGGTGGGACACCTGGATGTCGTGGTGCTCTTTGTGAAATCTCATGAAATGCTGATATGACAAAAGACGGAATTTTGTGCTAGGTCAGATGTCATCTTATTCTTATAAAGACATTCAGTAGTATGTGTCAAAGATTTAAGAAGAATTTATGAGATAAAAGCTTGTAAGGAAAGCTTATCATTCTCTTAGCTCTTTGTTCTGTGAAAGTGGAAGAAAAAAATCATCATCTTTCCATTTTTCATTAGTGGAATGCTTTGATTTAATGTGTATAACCCTGGGGTTCTGCACAAGCAGATGTTGAGAACACCTGGAGTGGATGGTGTATTCTGTTTTCTTAAAAGTAAACTTTTTAGTGAAATGTAACATAATAGCATGTATTTATATATTATGTTATTAATATTTATGTATATCCACAATTCAGTCTCTTGCACTATATGGTGCCCAAATCCCTTTTAAGAAAGAACTCATTGCCCAGCTACAAGGATAAGGGTACTTGAGAGCCTATCACTGTTAACTACCTTGGGTACACTTCAGCTTTGGAGCTGAGAACACTCCTTGTCAAGGCGGTCCCAGCCAATGACTGAGCAAGGCTTTGTTCCAAGGCCAGGTCATCTCCACCTACCACAGAATTCCTCCTAGAGCTGACTTCATTGTGGAGCTGTCGATGAGCTGTCAGAGACTTTGCCCACTCTGCCTGAAGGTCTGACAGCTTCTTCTGCCCAGGCTTGCTTCCCGCTTCTTCTTTTTCACAGGTGTTACTCTCCAGCGAAACTTTTGTACTTCTAACTCCATCTCAATCTGCCTCTAACCCAACTGACCGAAATGTGCCCGTATCACAAAGGTACAACTTGATGAATTTTTTTTTTTTTCAGACAGACTCTCGCTCTTTCATCTACGCTGGAATGCAGTGTGTGATCTCGGCTCACTGCAATCTCTGTCTCCTGGGTTCAAGCAATTCTCCTGCCTCAGCCTTCCAAGTAGCTGGGACTACAGGCAGGCACCACCACACTCAGCTAATTTTTGTATTTTTAGTAGAGATGGGGTTTCACCATATTGGTCAGGCTGGTCTTGAACTCCTGACCTCGTGATCTGCCCACCTTGGCCTCCCAAAGTGCTGGGATTACAGGCATGAGCCACCACGCCCAGCTGATGAATTTTTATAAACTGAATGCACTCATGAAAGCAGCACATTAAGATGATTATCAACAGCACCTAAAAGCCCCCTGTGCTGCCTTCCTTGCAGTCAATGACCCCTTCCCAAGGCTAACCACTGTCCTAGCTGGGATTGCAGGCACGCACCACAACACCTGCCTAATTCTGTATTTTTAGTAGGGATGGGGTTTCTCCATGTTGGTCAGGCTAGTCTTGAACTCCTGACCTCAGGTGATTTGCCTGCCCTGGCCTCCCAAAATGCTGGGATTACCACGCCCAGCCTCACTGTCCTAACTCTTAACATCGTGGGTTACTTTGTCCTGTTGTTTTAAATCATATAAATGAAATTTTAGGGTATTTTCCCTGTTTGATTGCTTTAGCTCAATATTATGCATTCTTTTCAATTCCTATAAATTTGTGGTGTAAGTTTTTAAGTAAATGCTTGTACTTTTTTATCTTTCCACTTCAAAACTCTCTCTCATACACATCCACGCATATGCATACACAGTGCAAACATAATGAATCTTTTTCAGTTTGATTTTCAGTCTGATGTACAGTGTATATGTAATAATTGTAAAAATCGCATAGGATGCTCAATATGCTAAATTAGTTGGAATTGTCCCTGCTTCCATTTTTCTCATGCTTACCAAGTTTTCCTAGTTTAACTGTCACTAGATCTGATTTATCAGGGGTAGGCCATCTTTTCATATTATTACCGAGGTCAGTGACTGGTTTCAAACAACTACTGATGAATCAACAACAGCTGCATGTATATTGAGCAGATCTTTTCTGAGTTTTAATTTAGTCCATTCCCCAGCTCTGCCCTAGCGAAATGAGGATCTTGCTACACAATCTCTTTTTCTCTACTCCAAAGACATTTCTTCACTCATTAACAGCCTCATGGTTCCACAGTATCTTGAAAATCTCCTATTTCTCAAGCTGCTTGATATATATAAATATCCTATTTCTTTTGCTACCAAGAGTGGAAACTGACTTGATAGAACCCCCTCATACTGGCTCCCTTCCCGTCCTGGCCTCACTTCCTCATTCTTTTATTGGTGTTTCCCAGAATCACCTCCTAAGTAAACTATCTGCACTTTAATCCTTGAGTCAGGCCCTATTTCTAGGGAAACCCACACCAAGACCCTCCCTTTCTTGTGGGTAGCAGGGGCACAGGGCGAGAGGAGGGGAGGCAAGCACATCTTTTAACATCTAACAGGCCCTGAGAAATATTGACCTAGCGTACACAGGAGCCAAGGGAAGTTACCTTTATCTCAAACTAGTTAAATTTCTTGAGACTTGTTGATGAAAAGTGGAGAGCACATGCATTCCTGATTCAAGGTGTTCTTCATTGATAGCATTCCCACACATATAAGGATATGTGGATCTCAGACGTGTAACCACTCCATTTTTGTTTTACTTCTTTGTTAACGCTCTCCCTGAAATATGGTTTACATCGCATCCTTTTATATTACTATGTTTCATAAGGAAAACATAGTAGAACATTTTTCTTAGTGTGACTGTGAGTCCTAATTCAGCTTTTGAGCCTGGCTCATCTTAGGTGTCGTTATGGGGACTCCATGAGTTACCACAGCATCTTTGTGATGTTAACAGACGACACAGCTGGATGTGTCAGTATAAGAATTTTCTCCAACATAAGATTAGAATTATAAGCGTTTTCTAAGACTATATATATTACCCAAAGCTTTCAACTAATAGGTTTCTAACAATTTCATTATGCTGCTCTCCAGATTTATAATCATGTATTGTTATTACATATGAGATGATTTTATATACGGTCAGGTGCTTTTTATTTGTGAAAGGAAGTACATTTTTAGGAAAGTTGGAACACCTAGTAGATATAATAGTATCCTATAGTTGTTAGACAATTTAAGATATTTTCAGCTGATTGTAGCATGACTTTGAATGCCCTTAAATTGAGATAAGTATCCAACTTGTTCACCTGGACAAATTTTCTGCTGGGTGCTTGGCTGTAAGTAGACAAATTTTCTGTTAGATGCTTGACTGTAAATAACCAATTCAACTATTTTAAACAATAAGGCAATTTTCTTTTCTTCTATAACAAGAAGTCCTGGGGCATGGTGGCTCTAGGGTTGATGAATCCATCAGCTTTTCATCAAGAACCTGGCTTCCCACCATCTCTGTCATTCTCAGTGGATCGGCTTCTTCCCAAAGCTAGCTCTTCTCATGTTCATGAGATGATGCAACCCATTAAAAGAAGAGGGAGTGTCAGCTGGGCACAGTGGCTCACGCCTGTAATCCCAGCACTTTGGGAGGCTGAGGCAGGCGGATCACTTAAGGTCAGGAGTTCGAGAGACCAGCCTGGCCAACATGGTGAAACCCCATCTCTACTAAAAATACAAAAATCAGTCAGGTGTGGTGGTACTCACCTGTAACCCCAGCTACTCGGGAGGCTGAGGCAGGAGAATCACTTGAACCTGGGAGGCTGAAGTTGCAGTGAGCCAAGATTGTGCCAATGCACTCTGGCCAGGGCAACAGAGCAAGACTCCATCTCAAAAAAAGAAGAGGGAGTGTTTTCCTTAATGTGCTCTCTTTAAGGAAACTTCCCTGAGAAGGCCTTTGGTAGACTGTGCCTTGAGTTTCACTGGCCAGAACTGTGTCACATGCTCGTTCCTAAACCAGTCACTGATGGAAGACAGCATTACCTTGTTGGCTTGGTCTCTTCAGGCTTCACTATGAAGTACATAGAGAAAGGGAGGTCTCCAAAGTCAGGGCTCTCTCAGGAAAGAAAGGCAGAGGGGATAACTACTGGGCACCTCCCATTGCCCACACTGTTTGTCTTGGGATGACCAGAGCAAACAAGCAGCTGCTCTTAAAACACTTTCCTCTGTAATGTCTAAAGAAACACAACCCATAAAAGGTTTAGCAGTGACAAACTACTGTGTTATGACTTCAAAATGGCTGCTGAGTATCACTCAGTGTTCAACATTCCAAGCGTGAGGTTTGGTGTGGTAAGAAGAGAAGCAGGTTTCTAGAGAGAAGACCTAAATGTGTTCCTGGGCTTCAACAATGACCTGTTTGACCTTAGGTAATGAATCAGCTTTTCTAAATCTTAGTTTTATCATCTGTAAAACAGAGATTTGTCTACCTCAGAATTTGCTGTGAGGATTCAATACAATGTGTTGCAAAGGAAAGTGCTTTGTAAATTACCAAGTGGTTCATACATGAGGGTGATTTAATTAAATTAATTAATTCTAATTGGTAATTAAAAGTTATATGTATTTATGGTGTGCAACATGACATTCAGTATAAGTATATGTTGTGGAATAGCTAAATCAAGCCAATTAACATATCCATGGCCTCATATACTTATTATTATTATTTTTTTGGTGGTGAGAACACTTTATTCTCTTTCCAATTTTCAAGTGTATAGTATATTGTCATTAACTAGAGTCACCCTGTGGTATAGAGACATTTTGAAAGAGGAGCAATAATGTGCCATTTATCCAAGCGAAAATCTCCACACTAGTCTTGGCAGTAGACCTGCAGAGGCTCTAAGGGAAAACAGCTGGAAGGATTACAGCTAATGAGCAGGCTTTTCAATGAAACAAAGCTGATTTAGTAACAACCCAAACAAAGTTAGTCTCTTCAGGCTTTTTTTGTTTTTAAGTTAATAAGTTCAGGAAGGAGTTTAGATATACAAATGTGGTTACCTGGGCTTAAAGGTGACCAGGTGAACAGGAGTATATTGCTTCTAATTAAGGAGCACTTGACTTGTATTTTAACATAGCTAAAGCTGAAATCTGAAGTGCTTCATTTCTGCAGCAGGCTTGCCTCTTTATTATAGCAAAATCTTCACTCAGTTCTGTTACCTCATTAGAAAGCTTAGTCATCTATACAACGTTCTCACTCACTCACACCTGCACATTTCCTATACCTCCAAATGAACTACCAGGAAAATATCTTTTTTTCTAATTAATAAGTTACTGTGATCTCAGTTTCTCTTCCCACACCCTCAGCATTTCAGAGCTTGAATTATTCATTTCCAGCCTCAGTGCTGGGCTCCAGCTGCTCATATTGAAGAAGGCTCTGTTGACCTTGAGCTTGACAATTTGTATGTGTTATAATATAGATGTCATTAAAATATAACATTTACCTGCTGAGAACAACATTATACTATTTATGAAACCACATAATTTCAATAACTAAACTCAGCAAGATTTTATTGCTCTTTCCACCTGGAATCACAGAAGTGCTGACTCATCACTTGAGAACCACAACTCACCAATGCGCCGCTTCACTAAAAATCTGCAGTGAGTCTTATTTTTTCATCATCTCTGTGTAACCTTTTTATTTTGGTGGCAGTTATACAGCCCCCTTCTAAAAGGTTGTAATTAATTAAAGGCTCAAATTAACACCAGGAAAACTTTCATGTCACAAAATCTTCAGTGCCTCCGTGGTTAGAAAGAGCTATATTTTTAATACCATGATGATAAATTAAAATTCATGAATGTCTTTAAAATTTTTTATAGGTATTTTAACAGTCAATTTCACCTTCTCTGAAGTTAGACTAAAAGGAGCCTTCTTTGATGTACTGAAGTGATTTATTCCGTATTTCCTTATCCTCTACTCTGGCTTATTTATTTTACTTTATTTTACATGCAGATACACACATACACAATTTTCTTCGAGATATCAGTCCCTTTTGATCAAAATGCTTAAGGAATTTTGTGATCCTCTTAAAGGCCTTTAGATGTAGTCAAATGACCATTTATACTGCATTTCATCTTGATCCCCTCCTCCCAAAAAGTGAGGGGAAATAAAAGCTTGCCTCATGGAAATGGACAAATAATTCACCCAATTCCATTTTCACTTTGAACCACAGTTGATTTCAATGTAGTTAAAAATGAGATGAAGGTATGAGAAGAGCAGAAAATGTTAATTGTATGTACACAGTATACTACTCTGTGTTTATGTGTCACCGACTTCGTGAAAAGCATGGCACGGCCTGTGAAGTGTCCTCCTGACTCCAACTGCAGTACTGAGTGCGTGCACAGAAAGGTGAGCCTTCTTAGAGTTCACAATCGCTAATGCCATTCTTATCTGTAGAAGTATTACATCATTTACAAGTTTTTACTAAGCTGTTAGCCTCAATCATGCCCCGAAGCAGTTATTTCCACAGGTTAATGATGTGTTATACAAAGAACGATTTCCTTTTTATTCTTGGCGAATTTGCCTTTTAATTTCATTTAGTAACCATTTTGTCTTACATGATGGAATAGTGTAGGCTTAAATTAACTCTCCAAAGATTGATAAAAATCGATATCTATTAGCTGCGCTTTGAACTATACTTCAACCTTATAAATGGAATTTGCTATTTTCTTTTAAAGGGGAGGATTATAAAGAATATTTGATTATTTTGGTAAAGACCAGCTTCCCTTAGTAAAAGAGATGGTATGTTATGAATGATGTTTATAACCTAATGTTATTTAGATAAGGTGGAAAAAAAAGGCCCCCCACACCCAGCAGGACCTCAGTGATAGAAGCCAATCTGGAAAATAAGGAAATCTGGTAAAACAGAAGCCCACCATTTTCACCTTGTGGTGTGGGTCTTGTCCTTACCTGCTGGAGAACCCTGGCAAGCCTGTCAGTGAGAGGCAGCTGAAGAAGGCTGGCAAATGGATTTATTAATTATTTCAGGAAAAATGAAGAATGCCTTCAAAGATAGCACTCACTTCTTGGCTTCACAGAATCTTTTTAGGTTTTACTGTTAATAAGATTAAATAGGAGATGAGCAGTAAAGATACTGGAGCAGAGTTTATTATAAGAAAAAGTACACATTAAGAATCGGGCTCCCCCACCACTTAGCTCAACACTGTGTCCACATTCTTCCATTCCATTTTTTTTTTTATTGCTGTTTGCTTAGGGGAAAAAAGTCCCTGTTGAAAGAATGCGGACCGGAGTACATTAGTCACCTTTCCAGTGCTCTTTCTGTTTGACGGGGCCTCATATCCCTCCCAACTCTAGTTCTCTGCTAGTCCAGCCTGGAGACTGCTGCTGGCCGAAACCCAATCTTCTCCTTGCAAATAAAGGAGCCATCTGACAACACTGTATTTGGTGGGGCCTCTTCTAAGCCAATCAGAGACTACCCTTGACCGAAGGGAGGAGGAGAAGTTTATAATAGGATCAGTTTTGTTTGCAATTTGTTTCTAATAGATGCCAATAAGCCAGTTAACTAGGCTCTGGTTAATGGACATTTTATTGTCTTCCCCCCCTCCCACCATGGTGCACATGACCTTTCCTTAGAAGCATTTGTGATGCCTGAAAACATGTATCTGCCGCCTGGTAGCCGGAGGGCTTGCTCTGCTCTAGAAAACTTGTTCCCTAGCCCGGAGCTGCAGACCAGACCCAAATACTTTGATCCTTCTGTCAGTGGGAAATTTACAGCAACATTCGGGCTTTTGTTCCATGTGTATTTCTCCAAATATAATATCTCCCTCAAGAAATCAATGATAAGCTGTTAAACTAAAGAGCATGGTAACATCCACAGAGCAGTAAATTAATGGTCTTTTGTGGATAGATGGTTACAGATTTCATCATAAAAAATGGATAAAAGATTACATATCACACAGAGCGAAACTTTTAATAACTCAACATGACTTTTCTTAATGGGTTTTATTCATTTTAATCATTATAGTGTCAATGATGATTATAGCCTTATTAGATTGTAGTGATTGAAGGGCCTGTATATGAGATATTGAAAATCTCAGCCTGCTCAGAATAGCCTGGCGGCCTGTGTGGGTTTGATGTGTAACTTTATCTGAAGGAACAGGGCTTGTCAGGAGAGTTTCAATTAATACTTTTACTAAATTACTCCTGTCGTTAGTGACCTAGGTCACAGATGACTTAGGGATTCCACAACATCAGCTTTCCAAAACAGTTGGGCTACAGCAGTGTAAATCAAAGGAGGTTGTGAGTGTATGTGTTTAAATTAAGGTAGGAATAGGAAAGGCCTTGGCAAAGTGGCTTGAGTCCTTCAGTCTCACTTCGCAGCCAGGAGAGTCCTCTTTCTGCCTTACGGTGCCTCCCCAGAAAGGAGTTCGTTTTCCCTCCATTACTGGGCACATGATTAAAATAAAAGTCAAGACTCCATTCATGATTAATAAGGTGCTATTTCAGAGAAATGCCCCAAGACACAGTCATCCTAAAAAAGTTATAATAATAAAGGTGTCAATGTTCCTAAATTTAAAATAATAATAATAAAATCTACACATGAATACCTTCAGTGGGACCAAGATTATAACACCATCCATTTAATACTCTGATTTAGTATTGATTCTTCAGAATGTCTATTTTCATTACAAATAAGTGTCACCTAAAAGTTATTCCAAATGTTGCACCATAATGGATGTCATCTATAATAGGCCTTCGAGAAGCAGTGTGGGGTGTCATGGTGTCACAGGAGACCTGAGTTTAAATATGTGCTACTTCCTTTACTGGCAGTATGTTTTGAGACAGGTGGCTTGAATTGTCATAGCCTCCATTTCTTCATCAGTAGAAATGGGAATAATGACAATACCTGTTTTACCTGTCTCCTTTGTAGGATAACTAACAGAATCCAATGAGTTCACATTTGTGCTGAATAAACTCTGGGTTTTCAAGTGAATCATTAGAACGTCACTAAGATCAAGGGGCCAGGTGGGGTTCATTATTAGATAGAAAATATTTGATGAAAATCTGGAAAAGTCAAATTCAGTTGGAGTCCAAGTGATTCAGTCCCAAATACTTGAGAAGAGAATAATAAAAGTAAAAAGGAATCTAGAAGAGCTTCTCTTTACTTTTTTAGTGGGGAAATGTGGATATTTGAATTTAGAATGATAGTGCAAGCCTGTAGCAATGGCTTAGGAAATGCCATACTGTATGGACAAGTGGTCTGTCTCCATCTGTCAAATGGGCAAAACAGAGAATCAGACTCAATCCAGACCTTAGCACAGGAGAAGGGAGATAAGCAGGGGTGGGAGAAGCCCAGGAATTTAGAATGGAAGAGAAAAGGAGAGAAATGGGGGCGGGAGGGTGGGGAAGGACAGCAGCTTACGCCCGAGCTGGAGAAAACTCATGAAATTAAAGGAAACCAAGGGTTGGAGAGGCAGGCAGCTGATCTGTGGGAACTGAATGCAGTCTTGGAGTATGTCTGTGACAAGGAAGCACATAGCAGGGAGGAGGTGTGGTGGGGAAAGCACATGACCATGACCTTGGGATCCTTCAGCCCTGGTCCAGTCTTTTTCTACCACCTTCACGGTGGCCCCCAGCTGCCAGCCCTACTCAATATCCACTCACTGGCAAGGACATGCCCTGTGGAGTCAGTCACATTTACATCTGCCTGTGGTAGATACAGTTTATGGAGTGTCTGCAGATACTCAAATAAACTCAAATTTAATTTCCTCGGTCTACAGACTTCTTTTCTAGATCGACACACTCTCCCTGGGAGAGTCGAGCCTAAGCTTCCCTACACAGCAGTGACTCGCAGCTTTCAGTCTCCTGACTTTCTCCCTGGGTCCAGACATAACTTTCTAACTGCCTTGCTGGTCGTCTTTGCTTACACATGTCCTGAACCTCCCTTGCTGTCATCAAACCTGTTCTTCCTCTTGAGTTCCATACCTTGGTTAGTTACACTTCCACTGGCCCAGGTCACCAATTTTGGGTCATCTTCCACCCTGTGTCCTCTACTCCCCACATCTAATCAAGCACTAAACCTGTCAATTCTAATTCCTTGCTGTGCTGGTTTTAAAATATATCCACAAATCCTTTGACGCTTTCTTATTGATAGGTGGGTCTGTATTTCTTCCCTTGGAAACTAGACTTCTAGGACTGTTTTGACTAACAGAATTTGGTGAAAGTGAAACATGTAACTTCTGAGGCTAACCCAAAAAAGGCGATTTAGCTTCCACCTTGTTCCTTAGAACACTTGTGCCTTGGAGCCACGAGGCTTCCATGTTGTAGAGAAGCCCAAACTAGCACACGTGGTGGAACTACACAGAGAGGACCCGGGACTACAGGAAGAGAGAGACACTTGGCCAGCTCCCACCTGCTCTGCCCTCGGCTGACTACCTGGCTCCAAGCATCATTCGACTGCTACTATGATAGAGCCTGCCTAGAAAGACCTCCTAGTTGAGCAGTCCCCAAATTCCTGACTACAGAAATAATGAGATATGATAAAATGATAGCTATTATTTTAAGCCACTAAGTTCTGGGGCAAAAGTAACTGGAACATTTATCATCCATTCCTTTCTCCCTACCACCTCAGGTCAGCCCTCATCACCTTGTCCAGCCTGTGGCTGGCACACAGGAGGCCCAATCAGTGCTCTGGCTGAATGAAAGTCAACTCTATGACAGTAGGCTTTGTGGGGAGATTAGGACCTTAAATCTAGTTGGGCTAGAATTTTGTGGCAACAGATTTTTCCCTGCTGTTATAAAACTGCCGATGTGACCCAGATGAATTTGAGAACTAGCATGAGATACATGCCTCCCTCAGAAATGAACCATGAAAGGGAAGAGGAAGGATTTAAAAATAAAGTGCTGTAAATGATTGGTTTAGAGTTGGTGCAGATCTTTTTTGTTTTTCACCCAAATATTCTGTCTTGTTAGTTGGAATCGTTCAGTTATTTGAGTGTTTTTCCCAAAAGGGCAAAACAAAAATTGTCTTATGTTTTTCTTTTCATGACAGTGGATGTTACCCAGTTTTAGTTGGAGACATTGTGGTTTTTAACTTCTCTTAATCCTTGGACAACACAAAAGGATCCAGAGAGCTTCTGATTTATACATTCAGTGAGAAACAGCCTTCCAATTCTTACAGCCTTTCACACGTTCCATTTTTCAATTTTATCTACTGGAATGTAAAATTTCAGCATTTTTATAAATTGCCTATTAATATTTAATTTCTTACATCATTGTATTGTTACCGGATAACCACAATTGCTACATGGAACAATAACAGAAGATGCATTAACTATCAATTGAGGAGGACACAAATAGATAGTGAAGGTAATATACGTGAAAAATAGTCTGTCAAGCAATGTCAGCCTCAATGAGCATGAATTTACAGTCTCGTACAGTAGCCACAATGGTTCTCATTGTTGATTCATCCTCTGATTACTCTGTTTGCACTGCAGACAAAATAGTCTAAATGAACACCAAGATAATAAGTGAACTATCTATCATCTCTTTTATTTTTATCCCAAGCTAGGAGAATTGGCAGAAAGAGAACAGTAAATGGAGATTCCTGCTGGTTCTGTGTCATAGGACCCTTTTAAAACACTGAAGGCACTGTGAATTATTTAAGACAGAGAATAGAAAGCAGGACTTTGCAATTTTACTGAAGCTTTATGTCACGTTCTTACCTGCAGTCTGACCACAGTAATCTCAGACTACAGGGTTTTTGTTCAAAAATGATCAGTACAAGTACATTTTATTTCAGTAAATGTAATAAAACAGAATGGCAAAGTCAGAGTTAGAGAAATGGTCAAGAAACAGACATTGCCATTGCAGGTTGAGAACTTAGAGGGAGAGTTTCATTTAACCAGAGAATCCCACACAGACCCCTTCAAGTGATATTGCCTGTTTGACATCTCTGTTGGAGGTCCTACAGGTATCTTCAACTCACCATATTTAAGATAAGACTGGCTATTATATTCTTCTCTAACGTTCTACAACGAGACTAAATCTGTTCCTTTCATCTTGATCTTCTTTCTTGCCTAATAGCACCATAATATCCCCCATTACTGGGGTTCAAAACCTGACTTCCTGTTTCTCTGTCCACATACCACAGCCAATCGTTGCTAAGAGACAGAATTACCAAGATGCAGATGAAGCTTAAACTGTGGAGCTCCTCATAAGCACTGGGCTTTTCTGGGGTTCTGGCAGTAGGGTGGGGTGGGGAGGTCAGGCAGGGGAGGCTGTGAGTATGTTCACAAGGCCATAGGTTTTGTAAAATTTGGAAAATATATTTTAGCCGATGTCTCTTCTGACTCCAACTTTTCCTCTGTCACACTTCCCTTCTTGTCAAATGCCAGTTTGGAGATTGGGCTAAGTGTGAATTGAATTTGAGAATGCATTTATTTGGGTTTAATGGGCCATATTTATGTGTTTTGAAGGCACTTCTGTTTATATTTGATTAATGTTAGTTGTTCCAGTGTAGGGGATGGCTTCCAGTACACTCCTGCTACCCATGTGCTCACTTACATGGCATCATGCCACAAAGAAACAAGGCTAGAAGTGTATCATGCTGTGCAGGTGTGAAGGGGGAGTGAGACATGCACGTGTGGAGCAGTCAGTGGAAAGTTTTCCCGTTTTCAGACATGTAAAACTGGAAGCAGAGGATTCACCTCTCAATGATACCTGGTCAACATACCCAGTCTGTCCTATCAGAAACATGCCCTAAAATGCAATTTATACAATCATGAATGTACTATACTTTTTCAAAGGAGAATAATTCAAAATCGAATTTGTCATCCTGTGTTTGCAGGGCACAAACCTGTAGGAGGACTGTAATTAGTGAGCGCATCTACAAGAAGTTGCATAGAAAAGAAACTTAATAGTAAGAATTCTTCCATTTGAAAGCAATCCTAGGCTCATGTGGTGGATCATGCCTGTAATCCCAGCACTTGGGGAGGCCATGGCAGGAGGATTGTTTGAGGCCAGGAATTGCGGACCAGTCTGAGTAACATAGTGAGAACTTGTCTCTAGTAAAAAAAAAATCCTTTAAAAAATTAGCCAAGTGTGGTGGTGTGCATCTGTAGTCTCAAGCTACCCAAGAGGCTAAGGTGGGAGGATGGCTTGAGCCTGAGAGGCAGAGTTTGCAGTGAGCTATGATCATACCACAGCACCCCAGCCTGGATGACAGACCGAGATCCTATCTCTAAAAGAAAATTCTCTTTCTTTGAAGAGGGTCCCCAAGATGGGTACGGTGGCTGAAGTCTGTAATCCTAGCACTCTGGGAAGCCAAAGTAGGCAGATCATGAGGTCAGGAGTTCGAGACCAGCCTGGCCCACATAGTGAAACCCTGTCTCTATTAAAAATACAAAAATTAGCCAGGCATAATGGTGCGTACCTGTAGTTCCAGCTACTCGGGAGGTTGAGGCAGGAGAATGGCTTGCACCTGGGAGGTGGAGGTTGTGGAGAACCAAGACTGTGCCACTGCACTGTAGCCTGGGCAACAGGAGCGAGACTCCATCTCAAAAAGAAAAAAAAAAAAAAAAACAGAGAGCGAGAGCACCCTAACTATATAAGCGTCATACCTCAGCAAACTGGGGTCCACCCTGTCCCGGCCCCGTGGATTCTTCCTCCACAGTGATTCTTGAGTCTGTGTGTTTCCATTTGCCGGCCTCCTCTTTCTTCAGACTTGGTTTCTTTATGTGTGGTCGAGCAGAGTAAGTGCCTGCAGTGGTTCTCACGGCACCACCTTCTTCTCCTTGCCCTCATCTGCCCTACGTCCCGACATCAGAGTACTCTTATTAATAACACTAAAAAGTACAGATTATGTGGTATCTGTTAGGTGCCAGGTACTTTATATACACCACCTTTAATTCTCACAGTCACCCAGGAAGTAGGTATTACTACCATTGTACAGATGAGGAAACCAGGACTCAGTGCTTAAGTGACTTGTTGACGGTCAAAAGATTACCACGTGACTGCCACAGGATTCAAGCTTAGCTCCTCCTATTCTCATTGGGCTTGGAGCATGTGGCCTTTCTATACTCTAAAACAGCTTCTCTCATTCCTTCCAGAAAAAACAATTAAAACTTTGCCCTCAACAGTAAGAAGCTGGCCTCTCCCTGTCACCTTTCCTGTGTGTATACCCTACAATCTAGCCAAATCAAACCCTTGGTGGTCCTTGAATATGGCACATCTTCCCTTGGTGTGGAACCTTTCCCCACATGCTAACCCCTTCTCTACTTTCTGGAACCCTCAAACACCTGTTTCATGCACCACCCCCAAAGTCTCCCGAATGGACTTACATAGCTCCTTCTAAAGCCCCAAAGCACTTCAGTTTTGCCATAAGCGATCATAGCACTTTCTGGACTTGCTTGTATTAAGGAACAAGGGCACTCATCTTTAAATGGTTGCAATTGCTTCACTGTACATGTAGTTTGCTTATTCCATTTACCGTCATAGACTGACTTTTTCCATACTTCTGCATAGGCATTAATCCCATGTTGAACAGTTACATGACATTTTATTTTATTGACATCGCTGATTTAAATATTTCTCTACAGTTAAACTTTTGGTTTCAGTTTTTGTCTGTGTTTTTGTTGCTGTTTGCTACTGTGAAAGTCAGCATTGGAGAGAACATCTTTGGAATATAGAATTATTTCTTCTATGGAATTATTTCCTCTAGACAAAACTCTAGAAGTGGCATTACTAAATCAAAGTGCATGGACATTACTCATATAACTCTGTTGCTTTCCAAAGGTTTGCATAATTTACATTGCCACTAATAGTACATGATTGTACTAGTTTAATCTTGCAGGCTTGGTGATATTACTTAATTTTTCAGTTTTTGCCATCCCTTTGATTTTTTTTTTTTTTTTTTTGAGATTGAGAGTCTTTTGATTAGGGCCAGGTGGAAAGAGAAAAACCAGATGAATTATGTGAATAAGATTGCTTTAACAATTCTAATTTTAAGATGAATGATGAAGAAAGGATACATGAAGAGAAAAATCTATGACTAATTTGGTACGAATTGTTAAAATAATTTGATGCATAAATATATCAGTCTTCAAACCTATATAACTATTACCTGACAACAAGTTTCAGTTGGATGATTGGCTGAAGATTTGCAGATGCAAATATTACCACTATGCCAGATGTGTAATTGGATAGTCACTGCTAATTAAATGAGACAGGAAATTAAAAGGGTCCAGGAGATAATTGATTCTCCAAATTAGTAACTCAATTGGTCAAAATTACAATACTTGTTGAAGTTACTTTAAATTATACTCTACTAGTAATTAGAGGCTTTGCCTCATGTTCTATGAAATATTTCCCTTTGCTGATGAAGTACTAAGGGACTGGTAATTTAGGCAAATAAATGATGATTGCCTGATCAAAGTCATTAAATTAATATAAAATGTAATGGTAGTAAATTCTCTGATAAAAGAAAACGGTTTAAAATCTCTATAGGGAGGTAGCCAAAAATATATTCTGCAAATATTTGGATACATTTTCATAAGGTCCAGCGACCCATTCCATTTTGCAGATTGGCTTGATAGGTTCATAGACTCATCTTTTTCCTTTTACTATGGCAATAAGTAATTGTGTCTATTCCATGCCTTTGTCATACCTAATTGCCACTTTATTGTTCCCAAAGGGCAATTGGAAGAAGACTTTTAAAAAGCTGAAATTAAAATGACTAATAAGGATTAAAGGAAGAAACCCAGAGGTTGCAGAGCCTGTTGAAGCCTGATGCTATTTTCCAGAGTTATATTTTAAGGCAGTTAACAATAGGTCTCATAGTCACATGTTGTTGAGAGCGTAATTGTGCTTTCTTGAGATCTAAACTTTAAGAACCATATATTCACCCTCATTATGACATAAGGAGCATGTTCTGAGTCTCAGATACCTTTCACCAAACTTTCAAATCCAACACTGTCATTCATTAGAAAGGAAAAATTGTCCTGATGTAGAGCAGGGTCCACAAAGAAAAATGAGTCTGAAATAGAAACACTTGCTTTACACACTGGGAATTCCAGTTAATATGCAGCACTTAGAATGTGATAAGATTGCTGGCATCTTTGTAATGGTGGCTCCTGGTTGCTTTATAGAAAAGAATATTATGTCCCAGTCCATGTACCTGTGAACAGAGGTATCTGGGGAGCACTCATTTTTTCACTAAAAAGCAACATTTGAAGTACATACTAATTATAAGACAAGTTCTGCGTTAATGATGCTTTCGGATAGATGAATAATTTGGCTGCCTTGAATAAAAGATATAGTCATATTTTGTTTGTTTGTTTGTTTCCAGCCCTCTGGAACATGCAAACATTGCCTAAAACTATAACACTCTATTGCTGCAAAAGCATTGTAAAAATTAAACACAATTTTTGGAATTTTTTTTAACAAAGCAAGTTTCTCCTGGATGCTGGGTAGGAGCATCTAGGATGGAGGTTGTGAATTGCTGGGTGTAGAACTTACGTAGATTTAGTGAATCTGAACCATAATCATTGCAATTCCAGTTGCTGTGCCCCAAGTAAAATACAAAATTGTATTTTAAAGGGGTGAGCAGATGCTTTAAAAATGTTTTCAAAATAAATGTCCTGACTATCAGTTTGGTTTCTGAGTTAAATTGCCTCTAAATGACCCAGTTCTAAAGTCACATTTCAAAGCTTTGGGAAACCCTGTCTGGGGCCTGTCTAGACCTCAGAATTGGCCTGGTTTGTTTTAAGGTTTCACTGAGGGCTGGCCTGCTGGGTTTGCCTATTTCCAGGGCAGAGTCACGTGTGAGACGTGATGCAGATTTCTAAGGTACTGTTTTGTTTTGTTTTGTTTATTATACCCTGTATGAAAAAATAATTTTATAAAGTAATATCATGGTTTATTTCATTTATTTAACATGGAAATTGCATCCTTCTTTGGCTTTGGAGCTTCTTAAGTGAAAAGGGTCAAAGTGGTGCATCCCAACCAATGATCCAGTGGCGTGGATCCAGTGGCATCAGAGAGCTGGATTCTACTCTGACACCATAACTAACCCACTGTGGGACTCTGGAAACTCAGCCTCTCTGGACTTCACTTCTAAAATGAGGCATTTGGAAAATAAACTCTCTGTAGTCTCTTTGGTTCTTTGTTTCTATGATATTACAAACAGCGCTGGCAGGTTTTCTAAATTTTATTGTATGCTATATATTTTTCTAGAAAACAAACCAAAAATTCACTAATTATATCCTAGATAAAGCGAAAACTTAGAATGGAATTAGCAGCTGGGCAGTCATGAGTTAGTAAATAAGGGTTTGTGGAGACTCAGAATCTCGTGCAATTGGGTCACTGAGTCAGGCAGGGTTGTTCAACTGTTACAATTGGTGTGATGAAAGATTCAAACTAAATATACACTTTTAAAACATAGACATGCTTTGGGTTTTTTTTTAAAATAGAATTTTGGAAAATACTAGAAACATTGTTGAAATCAATTAGCTCATACCCTAGCAGTTCTGTGTTGCATGCATTTGACAGGGTGGAACATTCCTAAATAGGTATATTTAAGCCCATGTCAAGGCTGGATTGTGTAATGGTCTGGCATGTGTGACTTCTACGTTTCTTTAATTACTGTTTCATGCAGCACCTGCATTAAAAGTGGAACACTGTGGGTCTAGTAAGCCTACCTCACACTGAAGGGATAAAGGGGATCGCTCATGTCTGGTGCATGATCCTTTTGAGTTGGACAAAGCAAATGGGTCAGTCATTGGGGGAGGTTGGAGCAGTGGGCATCCCATACTGGACCCTGTCATTCCAGCCAATAGAGGTGTCCCCTCAACAGCAAAAGCCATTCACACAGCAGCGGTGACCAAGGAGGTTCACCGCAGGCCATGATGCTACTAATTCTGAGATCTCCATCCTAATGTACGTGGCTCTCACTGTGTGAGAATATAGCCTCATCTAAAGAGAGACAGACTGGCAGTCTTTACTTAGGGAAGATGAGAAGAACTTTATTCAGGTAATTAAGAAAGGCCATTCTTTCACCTTGAATATTAAACAGACTCACTGGCTCTCTCTGCTTATAGACTAATTTGGTGGTATGAATTTTCTCTCAAAATGTATCCTTGAAACTCTGTCTCATCAAAGAATCGACTATAGACTTAAGGGTGAATGAAATCTGTTAAAGTAGTGTTTTACTTTCTGTAAAAAATTGAGGTGAAAGTCGCATAACTATTTTAAAGTGTACAATTCAGTGGCATTCAGTGCATTCACAATATAGTGCAGTGACCACCTCTCTCTAGTTTCAAAACTCTGTTATCACTGCAAAAGAACGCCCCATAACCCATTGAGTAGTTACCCCTGTTTGCCCCTTTCCCCATTTCCTGGCAACCACGAATTTACTTTCTGTCTCTGTGGATTTGTCTATTCTGGACATGTGTTATATTTTGAGGAGCTGCTTTTACTCCTAGGTATTCAACTCCCACAGGATGTGAGGGAAGGGAGCAGGCACCTGCGGCCCTGTGATTATCAAATCACTACCTGTTGGGACCTCCTGTGTCCTTCCCCCGCGGTACAACCACCTTCAGACCACAACAGGCTGTGGACCAGCTCCAGGAAGGTTGCCTGGCAGCCCAGCACAGGAGGAAGAATGATGTCCATTTAGAGTTCCAGGAAAGGTATAAGTAGGGCTGAAGAAAATGATTTTAGTTGGAATTTGGCCACATTCAGGGCTAATTAATGGGGATTATGAACAAAGTGAGGAATGTGCTCTTGGCTGCCACTGAGTTATCAAGGTAGTAAAGCATGGCCTGCGAGTTTCCTAACCTCTGTAGAAGGACGCCCTTGTGCTCCATCCAACATATTGAACTTGTTAAGTGCTGAAGAAAGCTGGACTCTTGGAAAAGGATGTAGAGTCTTTTATTCACTCACTGGATGGTTGGTGCTTAAATCTACGGGAGCCTGAACATGTGATACTTAATCTTAAATCTCGGAGGGAAGTGGTGTGGTTGGTGTGCTCTGTTAGGATGCCATTCTGTGGCTCCAAAACGCAACAAAGGAGATCATCCACCCATTCCCTCTCCTAATTTGGAGAGTTACCAATCTTACAGTCGAAGTGAAAATAATATTTCTAGACACGTGCAAAATGAGAAAAAAAATTGTGGACTGAGCAGCTCTGAAGGCTTGTTTCTTTCTTTCTGTTCTTTTGTTTTTGTTTTTTTTTTTTAGGAAACTGAGATCTGAGAGGCTTGTTTCTTCATTAAGTATTTTCCACACCTGGGAACTGTAGGAATGCTAGCTGGGAAGAGAAAGAGAAAATGGGAAAAATAACAAAAAATGGAAGAATCCTTTTCCCCACAGGCATCATTTTTCAGTGAGTGAAAAAATTTCCAAATATCTGTTTCAGGATCCATTTAAGCAATCCTAATCATCTCACCTCCGTTTCCTTATTATTCTAGAGCCTAGTCATTTTTTCCCCTCTAAAGTTAAGTAGCAAGCTGCATTGAATATAAAAATACATGAGTTTTATTCAAAACCTGTGATTTATTTTAGGCAGGCCCTTTCTTTATTCACATAAAGTAGCATTATGCATACACATTTAAAAATTGCCAACCCAGGTTTTTTAAAAAAGTGACTTACCTCCCCTACTAAAGTTAGGTCCAGATAATACAATAAATAAAAACTCTATTCTTTGCCATCTAGCTTTTAAAATTGGGCAAGAGTGAGTGTTTACTGAAATTTGTTCTATTGCATGGGGCATAAATACTGTTTTAACAGAAAAAGGGGAAGGTCCAAGCAAATGGGAATGTAGTGTGTTTTCCTGCTCTTGAATTGGAGGAATTATTTTGCATTTCCTTAAAATCTAGAAGTAACTGCGGCATGTTAGGATGGCTATGTGTTGGGCAAGAGGGTGAGGAGAGGGAGAGGAGGAAGAGGAGAGGAAGAGGAAGAAATGGAAGAAAGGAAAAGAGAAGACAAGGGGAATGGCTATTTATAGGGATATCCCTAAGCAAGGCCAAGACAGTGCAGATAATAAGTATCTGGGCTGGGCATGGTGGTTCATGCCTGTAATCCCAGCACTCTGGGAGGCCGAGGCAGCTGGATCACCTGAGGTCAGGTGTTCAACACCAGCCTGGCTAAAATGGTGAAACCCCGTTTCTACTAAAAATACAAAAATTAGCCAGGCATGGTGGCAGGTGCCTGTAATCCCAGCTACTCGGGAGGCTGATGCAGGAGAATTGCTTGAACTTGGGAGGCAGAGGTCGCAGTGAGCTGAGATCATGCTATTGCACTCCAGCCTGGTGACAAGAGTGAGACTTCGTCTAAAAAAAAAAAAATATCTGAATACAGAAAAGCTTATTGGAGGTTTGTGACCAACTCCCTCACTGGGCATCCCTCCAGGTAGGCATTTGGTGGAAGGCAGAGTTTCATGGGTGTGCGACCTGTGCAGTGGCACAGAGCCTGTGCTCAGAAGACCCACACTCAGTTTAGGACTCAGCTGTCACCCTCTTGAAATTCTTAATAATCTTATTTTGGAACTTGTGTTCTGTACGTAAAGTCTGATGGGATCCAGAGCACATGCATGGGCAGAGAAGACACGTGCAATATTCATGTTTGCTGTTCCTTACCACCTCATTTACATAAAGAACCCATGATGCTTCATGAGCACAAAATTTCAGTGATTCCGCAATAGCATGAGAATTCAACAAGACTCAAAAAGAGCAGGTGTGAAAAAAGGGACGTGTGTGATGCCTACAACTGAGTAAGCCAGGCAGCAGAAAGCCCTAAGAGGCCATGAGAAAACTTGCTTTCCAGAATTTGCTTCAAATGCAGGAAGAAGTAGTGGAATTCTGAGAAACACAAATGACCAAGGAACCCTATGACATCCTTTCTTATGCATGTTGTTTCCCTGTAATAGTCACCACTTCTGCTGAAAATGATGACATAAAAGGAAAGGGAAAGATAGGGCAAATCATAGTTCACTTTGCTTTCAGACTCCCCTTACTCACCAGTAAGCCAAAGATAGAGGGTTGGTAGAATATGCACTTACCAAGCAGTGAAAGAAGACCAGCTGAGATAGTTTTGTGCAGAATTTTCACTGTTCTGTAGAGAACAGAATACATATGCATATATGAGGTACGAAATGTGAATGGTGCAATTTTGGTGATTCTGCATACAAGTTAAATGTTCCCGTATTTGCATTTATAACTGATATTGCACAATATAAAAATGAATAATAAAATTCATGCTAATAATTTTAATTTAAAATTTTTCTGTCTTTTTTTTTTTGAGATGAAGTTTTGCTCCTGTCGCCCAGGCTGGAGTGCAATGGTGCAATCTTGGCTCACTGAACCTCCTCTTCCCAGATTAAAGTGATTCTCCTGCCTCAGCTTCCCGAGTAGCTGGGATTACAGGCGCCCACCACCACGCCTGGCTAATTATTTGTATTCTTACTAGAGTCGCAGTTTCACCTTGTTGGCCAGGCTGGTCTTGAACTCCTGACCTCAGGTGATCCACTCACCTCGGCCTCCCAGAGTGCTGGGATTACAGACATGAGCCACTGTGCCCAGCCCTAAAATTTTTCTTTAACACAATATCACATAGCAAATAAGAACACACTAGGACAACTCAAGAGACTGGGGAAGAAAGAAAAATCCTTTATAATTTAGTATCTTTAACAGTATTTTCCCCTGCTTTTTAAACAAGGGGCCCCGCATTTTTACTTTGCACTGGGCCCCACAGATTCTATAGCTGGCCTAGGGGAAGGTGTGCAGGTGTGGTGCTAGAGTCAGGCAGGAGGTGGGGGGCTGGAATTGTATAGCTGACCTGGTTATACTTAAAAAAACAACTCTGAGTACTTTCATAAGGTGACTTTTCTTTTCTTTTTTCTTTCTTTCTTTCTTTTTTTTTTTTTTTGAGAGGGAGTCTCGCTCTGTCACCTAGGCTGGAATGCAGTGGTGCCATCTCGGCTCACTGTAGCCTGCAATCCCCTAGGTTCAAGCAATTCTCCTGCCTCAGCCTCCTGAGTAGCTGGGATTACAGGTGCCACCACACTCGACTCACTTTTGTATTTTTAGTAGAGACGGGGTTTCACCTTGTTGGCCAGGCTGGTCTCAAACGCCTGACCTCGTGATCCACCCACCTCGGCCTCCCAAAGTGCTGGGATTACAGGCATGAGTCATCGTGCCCAGCCCTTCTTTCTTAATAATTTCTCTTAAAATCAAATGATATGGTTTGGCTGTGACCCCACCCAAATCTCATCTTGAATTCCCACGTGTTGTGTATTCACTTACCAGTTGGAGGTAATTGAATCATGTGGGCAAGTCTTTCCTGTGCTATTCTCGTGATAGTGAATAAGTCTCACGAGATCTGACGATGTTAAAAAGAGGAGATTCCCCTATGCAAGTTCTATTTGCTGCCAGTCATGCGTTCTGCTAGGATTATGAGGATTCCGCAGCCACATAGAACTGTAAGTCCGATTAAACCTCTGTCTTTTGTAAGTTGCCCAGTCTCGGGCATGTCTTTATCAGCAGCATGGAAACCAATACACCGAACACCATGTTTTTCCAGAGCACTCCGCCCCTGGTATATTTCCGGGAGATAAGCCCGTTTTTCATATGAGAACAGTGAGTCCCAAGGAGTGGCCTGCCCTTGGCTTCTGTTCCCAGGGCGAGTGTTGAGGGCTGAGCTCTTCCCTTCCCTCTGTTCCATGGAGCTTGGCTGGTTCCTATGAACAGCAGGTTGAGGTTTGTTATTTTATAGTCCATTAAACAATCTTTTACAAAAATCTAAAAAAAAGTAATAATGTAAATGCAAACAAAAAGCTATTGTAAAAAGGTTAAAAAATATTTTGGTGACTTTTTTTTTTCAAGGTCTAAAAACCACAATCAGATGATATTATAATTTTGGGTGTCATTGATCATATCTTACATTTGTTTTTGTATTTATAACTCTGTGGGATTTACCAATCTTAGGGCTATAATACTGTTTATAACATAAGTGGAAGCTGTTTCCCAGGTTTGATTTGTTAGTCTTCTTTTCTACCGTTAATTTATTGGTTTGTTCTATGTATTTTGCAAAATCCAAACCTTGAGAAACAAGGCTTGACAATTTAGCTCCATATACACTTTAAAACTTAAGAAATGGTTCGATGTGTTTCATTTATATTCTTTATTATTCATTTGACTTACAAAGTATATAGGCATGGAAATTGCCTGTCAGTTTTACTACTGAAAGCCTCAGCTACTCTTACTTAAGATTAAAGTCATTCTTTTTTATAATCACTCACTTTCTTCCAAGAAAATTCTCTGTGTGGGGGGAAATCTTCGATGGAGAAGTATTTTGTGTGGACTTCCAACCCTTTATCCTAGGTCATAGTAGGATGTTAAGTGAGGAAATGACATATCGGAGCAGGAATCAGTTATGCTTCCTCCCTTGTCTATTTTAAAGCACTTTTCATTTTAAATATAGCAATAAAATATCAACCTCGAAGTGTCTGATAAGGATAAAAGCAATAGATCCAAATCCAATCTAAATCTGACACTGCTAGGAACAAGAATTCACATTGGTAAGTCAGGGCTCATTTATGGGGCCATAAATGGGTGGGCCGGCTATAATTTGGGTATTAAACTTGTAAAATATATTGATGGTATGGAGGAGCTAAATAAATAATTTACTACAAAAAAATTGGAAATCTTTACATGGTACTTAATTGACCAGTTGGTCTCCCAGATTCTCAATGCTCCTTGCTTTGCATTTGTGTTTTTTACAGGCTAGAATTTCCTTTTCCTCACTTGAGTTTAATTTCCCTCTGCAATGAATGATCACAAGTTAGTGCATTTCTGAAAACACACACAGTTTCCATTTAAAAATTTTGCCAATCCATTACATGCCTTTGACAATTTCATTTATCTGTTAGGAGGATAAATGTACCCTCTCGTTCTGTCTGTTCCAGGATTAGACAGTCTTTCTGGCCCCAAAAAACCTTTTCAGTACCACATCTCAGATTCCTGTGCTTGGCACAGGAATGGGAGGGGCTTCAAGGAGATGCTTTAAGAAAATTTACTGAATCTTTTTGCTTGGTATTTTGGGAATCTGCTGAATAGAGAGAAAAATGATTTTAGAAAGCTCTGTCATGGCCTCCCACACATCTATGAGATGCTAAGTGTGATTGGGGAAGGGAAAGGAGAATGAAAATATGGAAACTCAAAGTAAGACAGTGTTATTTATGTATGTATCCAGGAAAACCAGTAGATTTCTTGGACAATTTTAAATTTATTTACTCTAATAGTAGCAGTATCTCATATGTGCATAATGATTACATGTTTCAAAAGCCTTTTATATCTTTTATTTTTTCACCTCTTGTGATACTCCCCCAAAGTAAATAAGAGTGGTATTACAATGGCCAGTTTTACTAGATGAGAAAACTGAGGTTGGGGAAATTGGGTCTTATACAAAGTAATTTATACAGCAAATAGTTAAGCTGGTGCCTAGAGTCCAATTCTTCAGGATCCCAGGTGACTTTACTGTGAAGGATCATTTTGTGCTCTCACTGGCAGGTAATAGAAAGGCCAACTCAAGCAAGCTTAAATAATAAAGAGCTGCATTGGCTTGTATAATGAGAAGCCCAAAGGGGCTGGGCTTCAGACCTGGTTCCATCTAGGTTTTGACTCTCTTTCTCTGCAGTTCTTTCTGTTCTGTGCTCTTCTGGGAGCTGACTTTGGCTTCTGGCTGGTGGTTGGTAGCAGTTGAGACAGTATGCCTGCAAGTTCACCCCTACAAGGTTGATAGAGTCTGATTTCCCCACTGTTAGCTCTTAAAAGCAAGGAAGGACTTTTCTGGAAACTTCCAGCAAGGTTTTTCTTTCTCCAGAATTGGAGCATGTGACATCCTCAATCAGTGACTAACATGGACCATGGGATTACTTCGATGAGCTTAGTCTAATCAAAGTCAATTCTGAGTGACAGTTTATTCTGAAGAGGGACCCGACCTGAACAAAAGCAGGGTCCTTAGGAAGGAAGAGGTGAGAATGGGCGATGGATAGACAATCAACAGAGTCCTCTACAGTTACTCTATATGATTTCAGTAGGCCACACATTTGAGGAAATCCATGTGTTTGTTATGGAACAAGGTAGCCAAAGAGACCTTTTTGGTTTGGCTAGAGGGACTGATGAACCAACTAAATCTTGCTTCTTTCACAGTCTCTTATGTACTTTCTTACTTTGTTTCCCCAGCAGCATCTGCTCTCACACGTGGCTTCCGCTTGGTCTTCTGCTAGACCCTTGGCTTCTCACAGGCCCAATGACCGCACCACCCTCAGGAAACCCAGGGTTTTGCCAGAAGCACGCACTCCCTGAATCCCTAACTTCATCCTCTGCTAGACCCCATTTCTAAAGTGAAAATACACAGAGGAGTTAGTCATATAGAGTCTTGTGCAATTTTAAGAAAGAAAGCGGGTGAGAGTTCATTGTTTTCCCTGAAGCAAGTCTTGGCAGTCCAAAATATTCCCCAGCTGAAGTTAGTTTACCAGCAATTTGTTTTTCTTATACTAAACGCCGTCCAAGCCACAACCTTGTTGAAAAGAGTAGGGCCATACAGCTTACACAACTCTCTATCTGCTCTGACAATTACCTTATAGAACAGTACACACTAGGAAACTTTAAATTTTTTATCTGGAGAATCCTTGGTGTTCTAAATATGCCAAGCCTTCGCTGCGTCAGGCACCTCTTACCCTGAAGTCAGGCCACACTCTGGCTGTTAATCCAGGCCCAGTCAAACACAGGAGGGCCTGACGGCCAGATCCCACAGTAACAGGGGTTGTATGCTCAGAGAGCACTGCTTAAAATTGAGGCCACTGGAGATGTTGAGGAGGAGGAGGTGCCCCGCTTCCTTTAATACCATCACGTGTTTTCAAGTGGAAGATTCATTTAAGCAAGGGAAAATACCTTCTCCCTAGGCTTCAGGCCCAGGTAGGTAATAAAAAGCAAAGAACACAACTCCAAACTCCAAACACTATGTCTTTTTAAATGAGGTTCCAGGCTTAGTTACTCACGTGTGACTAGCAGGACTGGTGTCATAATTTGCAGGGCCCTGTGCAAAATGAAAATGTGAACTCCTTGTTCAAAAATTATTAAGAATTATACGACAGCGACAGCAAAGCATTAAATCAAGCACGGAGCCCTTTTAAGCATGGGCCCTATGCAACTGCACAGGCCTCACACCTCCAAAGCCAGACTTGGTGACTGTGCTCTTTAAAGTGACAGAGCACGTTTTCTCTCACTATTTCCTGTAGCTGTTTCTTAGCTCTAAACAGTCATTTCCTTCTGAAGAGCTCAGAACGCGGAAAACTAAATAGTTGGGATATTAAGAATTGCTTTAATTGAAGGAGGAGAGCCTAGAGGCAGATAAAATTGTGAGTTAATTTTTGTTCTGGAGTCTGTCTTGATTTGCTAGAGTCAAACCTGGTTTGATTGTGAGTTCATCTCTGAGAGGCCTTGGGTGAATTGCTAAAGTCTCAAAGTCATCCTCTTGTTTACGGTGAAGCAGGGGTGATTCTAGTGCCTACTTTATTGGACTTCTATAAGAATTAAATGCAATATAGAATGTAAAGTACTTAGCAGAATGCCTGGCTCATGTTATTGCTCAATAAATATTAGCAATTGCCATAATAATTATTAAATGAGAAAGGGGTGGTTTTTGAGGACTAAGACTCCTCCAAGGATATCTTAGTGTTAGGGTTTTTAAGTTGCATTGTGTTTGCCTGAGCCTAGTTATCACTAGAAATTTTTAAAAATGTTTGCTGATAATATATTCTTTATTTGTAGAAAATTTTAGAAAAAAAATTTGTCACATTTACACATGGATTAATCATTCAAAGATAACAACTGTTAGTATTTTAATGTATTTCCCTCAAATTTTCTTTTTTCCATATATGTGTGTGAGAATTGTACCCTAGTGTAGCTTTGGTTTTTATATTCTGCTTCCTCCCCTTCCTGTAAATATCATTTCATGGCATTAAATTGCTTTAAAATTTTCATGACAACTTAATTCTGTATTGTGCAGATGTTCCATAATTTATTTGTTTTCCTATCTCATGGACTTTTAAGCTGTTTTCAGTTTTTCAGTATTGTAAATTATGCTATGAAAGGCTATGTGAATATATCCCTGATCACCTCTGACTATTCCTGTCTTAGAGAAGAGTCCTCTCTCTCTGTCTCTCTCTCTCTCTCTTTTTTTTTTTTTTTTTTTAGGTGGAGTTATTCCTGTCATGCAGGCTGGAGTGCAATAGACGATTTAAGCGTATTGCAACCTCCACCTCCCAGATTCAAGCGATTCTCCTGCCTCAGCCTCCTGAGTAGTTTGAATTACAGGCACCCACCACCATGCCTGGCTGATTTTTGTATTTTTAGTAGAGACAGGGTTTTGCCATGTTGGTCAGGCTGGTCTTGAACTCCTGACCTCAAGTTTATCTGCCCGCCTCAGCCTCCCAAAGTGCTGGGATTACAGACATGACCCACCACACCCAGCTGAAGAGTCCTCTCTTCAAGGGATCTAGGAATGCATGGGTTAAGCCTCATGCCATGTATAATACTTGCAAAATGATTGCACCAGTTTCTCTCCCATCAGGTAGGGATAGGGAAATCTATCTTCCAAGACCTTCTTCAACATCAAGTTATTTGTAAACTTTGACCATTTGATAGGTACAAAAATGGTCATATCTATAATACTATATGTTGTTTTGATCAATTGAGAGATTGGGCATATTTTCACATTTATTGAGTATGTTTACTATTTACTAAGTGTTTCTTTTTGAATCATAAGTTCATGGCTTTTTGCCAGTTTTTTTTATTAGGCAATTTGATTTGTGTCCAATTATTATCTGGTTTGTGCCCAATTACATTATTTTTAATAAGGTACCCCAAATTCTTACATCTTCTCCTAATAATAATGCATATCGAATACATCAGGTAGTTTTCTGTAATAATGTAGTGTTACTCCTAAAAACATTTAGAACCAGAGCAGGGTGTGAAGTGGTGAGATGGTAAAGTATCTGACAAATATGGCTATTGACAGCTTCTTTTGCCATTTTAGTCATGTTAGGTGGAACTTGTCTTTTAAGGAAAATTATTACAATACTAATAGAGAGCAATTCTCCCATATTTTACAGGGTTATCAACTGTTAGTAGTAATTCTTTTTTCTGTGATGGGACTGTGTGATTTTTATTTCCTTTTATTCCTTGTACTTTTCAAACTTTATATCCTGAACACATACTGCCTTTTATTATCTGCTTTACAGTTAAACAATAAAAACAAATTCAAAGACCTAGTGATGACTAGAATAAGCCTGTAATGTTTTTGTTGCATATGATTTAGCAAAACTGAAGTTACAAGTAAAATTATTTGACAAATCACAAATGAGCTATTTAGTCCTATTACCTTTTTAGTCTTTATACCATCTGGTCTTGTAGTTGCCTGCACTCCCCTAAAGGGGATGTAATGCAGTGGGTGCCACAATAGGATTTTTGGGTCAACTGGATCTGAGGTCACATCTACATAGCCTCATGTTGGTTGTGTGACCCTGGACATTAACGTTTTTATGCCTTAATTTTGTTTCTTTAAAATGGGGACAATAATATCTTCCTAATAAGGTTATTGTGAGAAATAAATGAGTCAGAGTATGTAACACAGCCATTGGCACATAGTAAGTGCTCAACAAATAGACTTCATTTTTATTAAGTAGAGTTGACATTAAGCCTATTTGAATGAATACATTGCATTCAGTGACAGCACTGAAAGTCAAGTCTACAGAGGCCTTATTTTATGCCTGTTCAGCCTTCACCCTGAGCAACTGATGTCAAGAGGCAGGTCCACTGTGATCACACCTGCCACCAAATAGGGTCTCACGGAGGGCCGGCATGGTGCAGACCACTGTGCTCACAGGAAAGGCCCCATGTGGGTGTGTGGGCCTTTCCCCACGTGGCTGTCTCTCTCTCTGTCCTCGAGTCTCTCCCTGGCTCACCCTCTCTGTTTCTCACACACCACACACTCACAGACTCACACATTAGACACTTACACACCACACACACACTACACATTCGCAAACCACACATTAATACACTCACACACCACACACACCACATACACACCACACGTTCACAAACCACATATTAACGCATACCACACATGGATTCACACCACACACAGACACACTTACCACACGCTCACAGACTCAGACATGTCACACACACTCACACACCACATGCTCACACAGCACACACTCAGACTCACACCACACATTCAGACTCACACACACACCACATACACATCACACACAGACTCACATTACACACATACACACACCACACACACCACATGCTCATGCAAAGAATCACACATAAACCACACGCTCACATACCACATGCTCACACACCACACATTCAGACTCACACACATACCACACGTATACACTGACACACCACACACACAGACACACATTCACACCATACATTCACACATCACACATTAACACACCACACACAGACACACACCACCACTCACACCACACCCTACATGCACTACACATACCAGGTACTCACCACACACTCACACACCACATACACACCACACTCTCTCTGATCTGAGCAAGTGGTGTGCAGGAGAAGAAAAATATCTTTTCCTTGTACTCATCTTAAGTTTATTGGCTGGGGCCCTGGTAATAAAAGACAGAGAAGAGCACATACATTTATGTGATCCAAGTTTTGTGTCACACGGGACCCTTCATTAGGAGATACAGAGCCGAAGGAGCAGTTAAACCCTGCTGTTTCTCTGCTAGGTTTGAGCAAGAGTGGAGAGTGTGGAGAATATGATAGGGCAAAGGAGGTCTGAAGGAAATGTTATGGCCAGGGGACCTTAGTAAGCCTGCTTGCCCATAGGCCTCCCAGCCTCTCTGAGTCTTCAGAGGCAAGACTGCTGCTTCTCTCTGGGTCTAGGGGTTACCTCTCCCACGAGGGGCTTACGACCTGCTTCAGGGGACGGTCAGAAGCTCCATCTTGCACATGCTGTTTCTGAAATTCCTTCAGCTTAAGATAGTCGATATCTCCCGTGCCATATTTTGGGGTAGCATGTCTTGAATCCCGTTAAGTGGTGATGGAGGATTACTTTCCACTGATTTTCATTGTACACAAGGTTGTAACCACAAATATAGTGGCAGTCAGAAGTTTAAATGAAGAAGGCGTTCCCTTTAAATGCAATCATAATACTTTAAAGCACACTTTATGACTAGAATTAAACCTTAAACAGATGTTTTGACAGGACTGCATGACTCAACAGACAGATCAACTGTGATTAAGGCAGAGGCCCAGGAGGCTGACGTCCTTTCTCCCAAGTAGATAGGCAGGCCCTATAAATCTTAAACTCAATGTTGTCTATCAATTTGGCAAAGAATTACAACAACTCTAACGCTGGTAAGGGGAGACAGACATTCTCATCTCCTACCAGTGTGGTATCACTTGAGACTGTCGTCTGGAGGGCAATTTGGCAATGCAAAGTTTGATCATTAGACCCACTGCGTATCATCAGTGAGGATACTTTCAGATGCAAAGCGTAGAAAACCTAGACAAAAACAACTTGGCCAAAGAAGAAATACATTATCTCACCTAACAAGAATTCTAGAGGTAAGAGAAATCCAGAGCTGGTTGACTGAGTAGCTCTGTGGTCATCAGGGTCCAGTGTCTTTTCTGCCTTTTGCTCCACCACTCCCAACATGTGGGGTTGTCTTCATGGTTAATTCATAATGGGCATAGTATGGCTGCAGCAGCACTAGCCATCACAGACTCATTTGACAATGTCCAAAGACGAGAAGAATGTCCCTCTCCTGTGTTCCTATTTAAGAAGAAGAAAACTTTCCAGAAGCCCCTCTGTCTGTCTTCACATGGCTAATTGACTAGAATTTTCCCTCTAAAATTTTCCTCTAAATTTTTGCCTCACATGGCTAATTGACAAGGTTAATATCACATATCTACTCTAAATCCTATCACTGGCAAAGAAGGGTGAAATTGTACAGTTGGCTTGGGGCTGAAGAGAAACTTGGCTTTCTCTTAAGCACAGATCTTCCCAATATCTGGATCAGGTGTGAGTTCAATTAACAAGGAAGAAGTTGGTGGATGCTTGCTGTCTAGGCCATCAATAGAGTCTGCCATCCTCTTTAAAGCAGGGCTTTAGAGAGTTTTCCACAACAAAGCACACATAGAAAATTCTAGTGCAGGCCGGGTGTGGTGGCTCACACCTGTAATCCCAGCACTTTGGGAGGCCGAGGCAGGAAGATCATCTGAGGCTGGGAGTTCGAGACCATGGTGAAACCCTGTCTCTAACTAAAAATACAAAATTAGCTGGGCATGGTGGTGCGTGCCTGTAATCCCAGCTACTTGGAGGCTGAGGCAAGAGAATGGCTTGAACCCAGGAGGCAGAGGTTGCAGTTAGCTAAGATGACACCATTGGATACCAGCCTGGGGGCAACAAGAATGAAACTTCATCTCAAAAAAAATACACACACACAAAAAAGAACGTTCTAGTTCTAGTACAATATTTGCATGGCATTCTGAAGTAAATTGGAGAGCTTCAATATGGGACTTGGTGAAAATGATTACTATCGTTTCTTTATGTTACATAATTACAAGAAAAGTAAAATACAAAGTACTAAGAAAGATATTAAAAACTGAATTTGTATAAAACTTCCAAATAAAACCTTTTCAAGTTTTAACACAAGAAACTTGAGCTTGCTTCTAGAGACGCAATTTTTCTGTTTCAGGTTTTATGTTGAAATAGCTACACTGAACTCTTGATTGAGACTTCTTTGAATGATGACTTTTTCAAAATCTTTATAGTCACCAGAGGAGAACTTTATTCTGAAAGTAGGTGATAAAAATAATTTAACCGGCCAGGCGTGGTGGCTCACATCTGTACTCCCAGCACTCTGGGAGGCCGAGGCAGGCAGATCATGAGGTCAGGAGTTCAAGACCAGCCTTACCAGCATGGTGAAACCTTGTCTCTACTAAAAAAGCAAAAAATAATTAGCTGGATATGGTGGCATGTGCCTGTAATCCCAGCTACTCCGGAGGCTGAGGCAGGGGAATTGCTTGAACCAGGGAGGTGGAGGTTGCAGTGAGCCATGATTGTGCCACTTTACTCCAGCCTGGGTGACATAATGAGACTCTGTCTCAAAAAAAAAAGAAAAAAAAAAACCATATATATATATATATATATATATACACACACACACACAGCATTTTTACAACCATTTGAACATTTCCTATAGTTTCAAATCTATTTTAAAAATTGATAGGTCTTTTTCTTTCACTGACAAATGTAACAATGAAATTTTTATTAATGAAAGTGGATTTCAAGCTCATTTGAACTTTTTCATAGCAGGTCTTTCAAAATCATGACGCTGTTCTAATGTACATATGAAATGGTAGAGTGGGTATTATTACCTAGCCAAGATGCCACCACAAAGGCACCTCAGGTAATGGACGGAGGTGTACGGTATAGATGAAAAATCGCCTCCCTGGTGAGCCCTTCCCGAGCCCTGTGTTCAGTCTTCATTTTGCCCCTCTGCTCAATGGTGGTACTTGAGACATAAGCTCCCCCCCGCAGCTCCGCAGGTCCTTGTCTACCAAGGGCCTGGTGTGATTTGTAGCCACCTGCCTGGGGAAGCACCCTTTCCCCATGCTTACTGGGTTACTCTAGAACAGTGGTTCTCCAAATGTAGTCCCCAGGCCAGAAGCAACAGGCATCATCGGGGAACTGGTAAGAAATGCAGATTCTGGAGCCGAACCCCAGATCTACTGAATCAGAAACCCTGGGCGTGGGCCCAGCCTCGGTGTTGCACAAGCCCTCCAGGTGATTCTAATGCGCCCTCAAGTTTGAGGACCGTAATTGCAAACACTGAAGACTGATGTTGCTCATCATGCCCAACTGTGGGTGCTCTGTTCGTCCTCACTCCAACTGTGGACTGAGAGGATTGCTGTCTTGTGGTTAACCTGTGTCTTAGTCCATTTGTGTTGCTATAAAAGAATACTTGAGGCTGGGTACTTTATTAAGAAACTTTGGCTCACAGTTCTGCAGGCTGTACTTTAATGGTATCAGCACCTGCTTCTGGTGAGGGCCTGAGGAATGTTCCACTCATGGTGGAAGGCAAAAGGGAGCAGCATCACATGGTGAGGGAGGAAGAAAAATTGGGGGGCAGGGCCAGGGTGTTTTAATCATCAGTTCTCACAGGAACTGATAGAGTGAGAACTCACTACCGCAAAGACAGCACCAAGCCATTCATGAGGGATCCGCCCCCATGATCCAAACACCTCCCACTCGGCCCCGCCTCCAACATTGGGGATCAGATTTCAACTCGAGGTTTGGAGGGGACAGGGACAGACAACCAAACTATATCAAACTGTGACTTATCCAAGGAGCACAGAGTCTCTGCTCCAAAGCAAGGGTGTGTCTCCAGCTCTCTTACCTCTGGCAGTTACAAATTAAATAACTGGAAGCAGAAAGCAGGACAGAACAACAGCCAGGGGAGAAAGGCCCGGGGCAACCACCCATGGGATAGTCAGGGCCCATTTCGTGTTTCCCTGCCTGTGGAAGTCATATTTTCCTTAACATTGTTTAAATTTATCCAGGATTGACAATTGTGATAAGCCTGCTTCTGTCCCCATCACAACTCCAGAGACTGGGAGTAGCCGATCTCAGCCATTGGTCCCACCCCCACAGAGAATGAGAGCACTTCCTGTTTTACACACACACACACACACACACACACACACACACACACACACACACACACACACGCACACTCTTCATTAGCAGTTATGGTTGGGCACTGTCTCACAAGATCTCACCTCCTATGGGGCTTGTCCCTTTGCTCATGAGGAAAGACGGGACCATGCAAAATCACTTCATTAGATCACAGGATGCCTGGAAAGTGATGTTGGATTTTTGACTTTAGAGAGAGGGTCTAGCAAGTCACTTAACCACTTCCCTGATGTCCCTGAGTCTTCAGCTCAGAGTTGAGACAGGCTTTCCTTCCATGGCAGCACTTTCTGGTAGTCAATAAAATGTGCATGACAGCAGATGGTGGCAGTGGCCCTAAGGAATAATTTACAGTGGGCTTTGTCTCTCTCCTCTGGTGTGTTTTTTTCTGACCCTTTGGAGGGCGATTTAGGATGGAGAGCTGAGAGGGTACCCAGGAGCTAAGGGGCTTCACTCTCCGTTCCATTCCTCACCAGCTGAAGAAAATACTATTATGCCTTGATATTGTGGTACTGACTACCCTATAGCATTTGATGCTTAAAAAGCATTTTCACATATTGGCTCCTTGGAGTCTCCCTAGGACAGTAGTATGAAGGAGAATTTGAACCTTAGCCTAAGTGACTTACCCAAGGGAATATGTTTGATTTGTGCAAGTGTCGATCTGAACGCAGAGTATCTGGATCTAAGCGCTGTCCTCCTCTTGCCCCAGCACAAGACCTGCTCGCCGGCTCACCTTGCTCATCCTCAGCAGCTCAGGGTCAGTTTCTTTCCTACAGACTTGCATGATGAGACTTTCTGAGACTTGCTTTGTCTAAGAAAACCACCTCGTGTTGTTAAACATCCTCACGCTTGGGAAATTGTTTCTTATATTGGGCTAACATCCTCGCTTTAAAAATGGTAAAGAAGCCCATTTTTAAATGGGTAAGTTAGCCTGTTTTTTCTCTTTCTTTTCTGGTACAAAATGGGGCATAATAATAACAATAACTAAATTTATTGAGCATCACTATGTTCTAGGCATGCTTCCTCAACTTCATGAGGAAAGTACTGTTATAACCCCATTTTATAGTTAAGGAAAACCCCATTTTATTTATAGATAGTGAAAAATGAGACACAACGTGTTAGGAACTGGTATAACTGGCCCAAGATGGAAAAAACAGAGGCATAGGGTATTAAATAACTGTCCAGCGTTAAAATGGCTAATGAGTGGTTATGTAGATTTGAGCGCAGGTAGTTTGATGACAAAATCTATGTACCTGATTCCAGGACCATGTTGACTTCAAGTAAAAAAAGAGATCCCTGATAACTTACTTTCTTTGTGTATCTCGGTGTAATTCCTTCATTCTCTCAAAATAAATCCAGCTGCTCTGTCGCTTTCCCCAGGTCTTATCATTCAGTTAGTCTCTTTTGTTCCCCTATTAGCTGCACTTCAGCTGTAATCACTTTGGGGCAGCTGTTCTAACATTCTTTTACTCCTGGGTTATTACTTCCACTGTCGCAAAACCAAATTCTCCCTTAGGAAGTTTTTCCAGGTCCTATTTCTACGTGACCAGCAGAAATCTCCACTCCTGTTTCCTCTGGGCAGCACGCTCCTACTTCACAATTAACATTAGACAGACTCAGCCAACCATTGTTCTTCAGGCTGCTATAAAGTTTCCCAGTGTAATCAGCACAGAAGACTTTCTATTTTGCATAATTTTTAGGTTAATTTACATGAAGTAATCAAAATAAAGACAAACTAAAGTGAAAACTGTCAGTTGAACTTGTTTTGTTGTTGTTTTGATTTGTTTCTTGAGAAAGGGTCTTGCTGTGTGTCCCAGGCTGCAGGCTGGAGTGCACTGGTGCAATCATGGCTCACTGCAGCCTCCACCTCCCAGGCTGAAGCAATCCTCACGCCTAAACTTCCTGCAAAGCTGGGACCACAGGGGTGTGCCGCCTGGATTATTTATTTATTTATTATATTTTGTAGAGATGGGGGACTTCCCATGTTGCCCAGGTTGGTCTTGAACCCCTGAGCTCAAGCAATCCTCCTGCCTCAGCCTCCCAAAGTGCTGGAATTATAGTTATGAGACACTGCACCTAGCCTGAACCTGTTTTAAAAGCTTGGATTTCAGAAACACTGAAAGGAGTGTGTATTAAAAGAACTACCTGAGCCTGGGTAACTTATAAAGAAAAGAGGTTTGATTGGCTCACAGTTCTGCAGGCTGTACAGGAAGCATGGCTGGAGAGGCCTCAGGAAACTTACAGTCATGGTGGAAGGCAAAGGGGAAGCAGGCACCTCTTACATGGCTGGAGGAGGAAGAGAGTGTGGGGAGGAACTACACACTTTTAACCAGATTTTGTGAGAGCTCACTTTGAGGAGAACAGCAGGGTGGAAATCCACCTCCATGATTCAGTGACCTCCCATCAGGCCCCTCTTCCAACATTGGGGATTACAATCTGACATGAGATTTGGGTAGAGACACAAATCTAAACTGTAGCAGAATGGGATTAAGCCCAGACTATAAAGCTAAGAAAAACCACTTTCATTACTATTCCTAAAAAATCTGGAGATATTTCTGGCCATGAGATTGGGGAACGGAGACAGGGATTGCTCCATCAAACAGTACACCCACTGTTCCTTTGTTCTGAAACTACTTCCTTCTTTGTTCCAAACTGTCCTTGACTATCATTGTAGTCAGATATCCACTCAACCATCTCGTCCTCTCTGGGGAGTTCTTCCCTGATTCCAAATTCAGTCAGGTGTCCCCCTCCAGAGCCCTCCCAGTGCCTTGTCCTTGCTCATTCTGCTAAATGGCTTGGCTTCCATACTGCCCCATGTCGCAGGCCATCACCCGTAGGCAATGACCTTGCCTCACCCTTCATTGGCTCCTAATCCTACCCTGTAAAGGGACTGGTTCACAGATACTCAATAAATATCTAGTGAATGAATGAATGAGCCCCTATTAGTGCAGAAACTTTTTTTGTTTACTTTTTCATCTCTATAAAAGGCGACCTTACTTTTCTATGTCAGTGAGCATAATGAGAGCCTTTTTTCCTGACTTCTCTTCTTTAATTAGATGGATCATGAAAATTCACAAAGTGCTTTAAAAAATGAACTGGTTCAGAACATCCCTCCCAATTATCAGCAGCTCCCAAGGATTCTACAAGGCGCTTTTCATGATACCCCCTTTTCCTCGCTGACGTTTCCAGAGCCTGCTGGAGTGGAAAGAATGTCTGCGAAGGAAAAAGAGGTGCGCTATGGAGACTGCTTTTTCAACCTAGGTTCCCTGCCAGGACTTTTTCTTCTAGTTTCCCAGAGATCAAGACAGCGGCTGCTTCCTGCCCCCTGCTGAGCTGTACCTGAAGGCTGATGGTTTTACTATTCTTGGGTAAGCATGCAGATTCAGAGCTGCATGCTCAGTAGCTTGAGGCCTCCCTTAACTGGACGAGGTTGGAGCCCATTCCACAAGTTGTTGGAAACTCTCAGCCTTTGGTTCTTTATTATGAGAATGTTACTGTGGCTCTGGGCTAGACAATGAATCTAGCAATGGTTTTGATGTCTTTTGTTTCATGCAGCCCATAAAAAAGCAGCCGGGCCATGCTGTCTGCACTTGGTTTGGGCAGATAGACCCTCTACTATGACAGCCTTTAACTTTCACTCTCATCTGCCCTCATTAACTTACCTACAAAGGGAAATCTTGCATATCACATTTCGTTTTGTAGTGGCCTGTAGTGCCCTCACGGTGCCCATCCCACCTACTTGCTTTGAGACCCTGACTGGGGCAGCTTACGTGCGTTGTCCCCATTTGGTGATTCTTAGAACTGTACATAGGTTACTTTAGTTCACTGGCCAGCTCCTATCTTCCCTCCGTTAAGTAGCTGCAACTGAATTTCATGATAGCCTTTTCTTTTCTGCCTCTGAGGTGATTTTAGGGAATATGTGGAAACCTAAATCTCCTGCTGGTCGACAGGCAAGAAGAGCTGGGTACGAGAGGCTGAGCTGCTGATGGGGTATTTGATTCTTTTTCATTCTGATTAAGCCTCTGGGGACTCATAGTCCAAACATGAAGGACAAATGGATTTTAAATTAGTTCCTAGGATCCAAAAACTCTGGCTGCAAGTACAAAGAGGTTAATGGTCTTATAGGCATTTTTACTTGCTTCTCAGTTTTACAGCTTTGAATCCTTATGTGAGCCAATAGGAATTTGGCTCGTTGGCCAGAGATGTTAGAGAGCTAAACCCAGGAAGAATAGAAATAGTGCCAGGAAAGACAGATAACCTGCAGAAAGGCGATAAAGCTGCTTTGGCTTCTCCCAGCCTGTGCAAGCCTGCCATCAGGAGGGTAGGTGAAGACAGGTGACAGCCCCCATCTTTAGCTATAAAAGGGGCTGGAGGTAGCATAAAGAACCATCGGGGTTGGTGTCAAACTCCCTTCCTCCCTGTTAGATGTGCCACCCAGAAGGCATGGTACTGTTGCTTTTCTGTTTAATTTTCTGAACAGTGGGCATGTATTAAGTGAGGAACAAGCCCTCTTGCAGATCTTTGTACAGTATGCAAGCATTCATTAAATATCTAAAATGGTGGAAAGTCAGATGTAAGCCAACATTAATAACAGATAAACCTACAGGAAGTGTGATTTCCTCAGCCACTACCAAGGAAGTGACAAAGTACCAAATATATTCTTTTATTTTTTTACTTTTTGTGGGTACAGAGTAGGTGTATATATTTATGGGGTACATGAGATATTTTGATACAGACATGCAATGGGTAATAATCACATTATGGAAAATGGGGGATCCATCTTCTCAAGCATTTATCCTTTAAATACCAGGTATTCGATTAAGAGAAATTGACTGCAGCAGAAGTTGTAATGGTCTTCAACTCTATATTGTCACCAGTCTTCTAACTCAAATGATGGTTTGAATACACTGCCACCAGAAGTATTTTCTGATTCAGAAATTAAAAGCAAGTTTTCAAGTGCCGGGATGAAATCCACTGCAATAATATAAAATGTAATCGCCCCATTTATTATTACAGAGATTATCAAAGGTCTGATGCTGTTTTTAATGGCAGTGTGTTTTAATGGCAATGTGTTTTATTTCTCTGGTGGAAAAAAGGGCTATGCTCCAGCAATCTAAAATAGCCCTGCTGAGCATATTTCATACCTCCATACAAGGCACTTGAGGATTTGTATGGGAAGAGTCCGTTTGCTTGGGTTGAAAAAGATATGATTTGGAAAAGGAAAAGGTTGCTGAGGGCAGGAAGTACCTTCTGTTCAACTAAGGTCATAGGTAGCTGTTATCTTTCTGGTACCTTCCTCTGGCCCACGGGGGCAGCAGTGGGCAAGAGGGCGTTATTCAGTTGATGGAGGTAGGGAAAAAATAAAGCATATGAAGTTGAGGATTGAGCACTATGTGGAAAAGTTTTACTGCTAAGCAGGGAATCTGTGTCTAGGCTCTGGGGGATGAGATATCTAGACATGGAAGGGGATGTGGGGAGAACTAGGGAGGGTCCTTCAAAGGCAAGACACTGCAGACTCTTTCTGTGCTCTTAGGATAGCCAAGTCTCTGATGGTTGCTTTTGGGCTGGTGGTGTGTGAGCTGTCCCTGGGAGGGGCTTCTGCTTGGGATATGATGATATAAGAGGTGATACCCAGCTGCCCCTGCTATGCACAGGGCATGTGGGTCAGGATTGGGTGACCCAGTCCACCAGTATCAGCAGGCACGTGGCCAGGCCAGGGTTTATCAGTGGCTACAGTAGTGGGAGGTGAAGACAGTGTCCTTCTCATATATTCCTTTTGTTTATTATACTCCCCTGGCCATTTCTACCATCAGTCATATGGCAATTGAGAACATGGAGTTTGATCCTAGACACCACCCTCAGCCTGCTCACCTCTGAGGAAGGGGGATAAATGCCCAGCACACAACGAGCTTAACGTCAGACATCCTGAACCACTGACCATGGACCACCCAGACCCTGCAACCTCACAGTGGGCTTTTTTTATTCATGCATCTCTTCCCAAATACCATGAACTCTTCCAGACACTGCATTCCTTATTAAGCTGGACATATATGTCTAACTGAAAAGGTGATCAACTAAAAAGTCAAGGTATAGATCAGGGAAACAGGCCCCCCTAGCAGCCCCCAAAGTTGTTGATATCTTCACACTGGAAAACAAGCCATTCGATCCCTTTCAGCTAAAGAAAAAAATGCATTAAACTTTGTAACCAAGAACATTTATGATCCATCTGACCCCAAATCTCAAAACCCATTGAAAATGGCATTTAAATTTCACAGTGCCCTGAGATTCTGCCAACACCAGTGGGAAATATAGCTAAGAGATTGAGTTACATCTTTGACCTGAGCTTTTTTTTCTTTTAAATATGGTCTTGATAAATGATTTCCCATTTACCTTTTTCCCTTCTCTATCGTCTGTAACCTTGAAACTTGATTTGCTATCCACCAAGCAGCACGGATTTGCAACTTCACTAGATGGGTTGGGGGAGGGAGGCTTACAGCCTCAAAACAACCCTGGTTTCCCCATCACGGGGCCACAGTGAGTAGAGCTGCTTCTGAATGCTTGCTCGGAATTCAGCCTTGCTGAGTGCTACTCAAGGTAAAGGTGCTGTGGGTGGTGTCCTCAGTTCCTAGTCTGGTGAATTATCCCAGTGTACTTTGGGCAGCAAATTTCTGATGTAAAAAGGTGGTGTTGCACTGCAGAGCTGTGGTCTTAACATTTATACAAAGTCACAAAGTTTGATCTCAAAGTCGCCAAACCTCTCTGTGCCTCAGTTTCCCCCTACATGCAAAGGTATAGTAACCCTCACTATCAGTAGGATGTTTCAGCAGCAAATAACAGAAAATTCAAATCAAATTGACCTCAACAATAAGAATATTTACTGACTCCCAGAACCAGAACTGCAGTGGTGGGGTATGGCTTCCTCTCCTAGCATCTCCCGCCCCCATCCTGTTTAGTTCTCACAACAACTAAATCCTTAGGCTGATAGGGAAGAGGAAGCAGCAATCTGCAAACTCACATGGTTGCTAGGGTTTTAAGGATTTTACTTAAGGTAACATCATAACATATTTTTGAACTACCAAGGTTCTAGCCCTTAATGGTGAGATTTAGTGCCCTAAAAGTCACTGGCATATACTTGGGATGCTAGGTATTTCATAGCTAGCGTAAGACCATAGGGCCAACCTTGCTTCCCTTGACATTCTAGAATGTGTCCACACCAGGCACAGCAGCCGGAATGGCTGTGCCTTCTGTGAGGTCACCAATATCGTCAGAGGATGCTTCTTTTAGGATATGCAGGTAGTCAATGAATAGCCAGAGCTGAAGAGGTACCATGAGGCTGAAACGTCACCTTGGGTTCCCTTGAAGGGAAGGATACAGAGTCCAGCCAGTGCTCTCTCCTGTTGGTGGTCTTCTTCCAGAAGCCTAAAGCAGTGGTTCTCAAACTTTAGCACTGGCTTTGAGAGCTTCTCAAGATACAGATGGCAGGGCCACATCTCAGGAGTCTCTGATCCAGCAGTTCTGGAGAAGGCCCTGATCATTTGCATTGCTGACAAGTTTCCAGATGATGCTGTTGCTCCTGGTCCAGGGACCAGAGTTTGAGAAGCACTGACCAAGGGGATGAATGATGGAGAACGCTTTGCAGCAGAGACCAACGGCTGTGACCTGGACTCAGTTGACTTTCCTCTTACTCTGGCTTAGTTTATTTATTCTCAACATGCTCCCCCTCATCATTCAAGTATCCTGGATCATTCATTTATGGAGGGAACCACATTTTTACCTTATAGGCTGGAGCTGTCTGTGGGAGAGTGGTGGGGTTTTATAATTTATCAACTATGAGGAGCTCAAGATTTCGTCCCCATGGCTGTTAAGAATGTTTAAGAGAACACAGAAGCTCCCAGAGGTGTGGCCCTTTTTGCACTGGTCCCCAACACGGGAAGCAAAAGGAAGTCCCAAGTGGAAACCTTACACAGTGCTGAGTCTACAGTGGCCCTGAGAACTTTTAACTAATGGGCACTTGTAAATGTAACAGCATTTCCTACTGGCATGAATGCCTTGAGTAAAATACTCATTAAACTGTCAGCCAGCAGAAAGGTGTTGCTCCTGGAAAGAGGGTCACAGCATCCAGGGGTGGAAAGTAGGCCTCCCCCAAGTCACCTACGACCGACCCCAGACTCAAACCCTCCTTTCAAAGCCCTTCAGAGGATGTTACAACTCTCCTTCACCTCCACCAGGAAATTATTCTTTTTCTCCAATCAAAAAATATATATTTATTTTTTAATCTGTTTCCTTTTGTTGGAGAAAATGTCTGTGAAAATTGAGAATGGCTGGCCACTGTCCATGGTAGGACGGTCTTTCATGTGCTTAGAATCCCTTATGAAATCATTTCTGAGTCTTTATCTTTCTTATTTTTGTTTCATCATTTTAAAAGTTACCAATTTGTATTACTCACATAACATTTACATAGTAAAAAAAATTACATAGCACAAAATAGTATATAACAATTCTTTCCTAGAATTAACCTCCAATAGTAGTTGCACATGTATCTTTCAAATATTTTCCAAACATTTATTTGTACACACACACACACACACACACACACACAGTTTTTTTTAAACTTAATAACGTATCTTGAGGTTTCTTCAAATTAGCACATATACTACTTTATAAGGATATACTATAAATTATTTAATCACTTATCTGTTTATTGACTACTTCCAGTTTTGTACATTGGGCAGTGTTGTAGATATATCTTTCATTATTTTGGCAAATAGAAGATTTCCCAGAAGTAAAGTTGCCAGGCCAAAGTTTGTGTATATATTTTTTTCTTTTGAGTCAGAGTCTTGCTCTGCCAACCAGGCTGGAATGCAGTAGCACAATCTCAGCTCACTGCAAACTCTACCTCCTGAGTTCAAGTGATTCTCCTGCCCCAGCCTCCCAAGTAGCTGGGACTACAAGTGTGTGCCACCACACCCAGCTAATTTTTTATATTTTTGGTAGAGACTGGGTTTCACTGTGTTGGCCAGCGTGGTCTTGAACTCCTGACCTCAAGTGATGCCCGCCTCAGCCTCCCAAAGTGCTGGGCCCAGGTTTGTATATTTTTAATTTTGACAGATTGCATTCTGAAGGTTGCACCAATTCTCACGCCTGTCAAAAATGTTCAGAAGTGCCAGTGACTCCCCATACATGCTCACCTGTATAGTGTGTTGACAAGCTTTTAAATTTTTGCCTCATAGGCAAAAATAATGCTACTTCACACCTATAATTCCCAACTTACCTTCTTGTGTCATTGAACACCTTTTCATATGTGTAAATAGCATCTGTGTTTCTTTGCAGTTTGTTTATATCCTTTGACCCATTTTTCTATTGGTTTTTGAACTTTTTTATAGGTTATTTTTACATATCAGGGATTAGCCTTTGTCTGTCACACATGTATATTCTGTTGTAAGAATTTTAAGTATTTTCCCCCATTTTGTCGTTTCTCTTAATTCCATTTAAAGTGTTTTATGCCATGGAGCTATTTTTTATTTTTATATAGTTAAATATCATGCTTTTTCTTAGGGACTTGTGGGTTTTATGTCAAAGGGCTTCCCCAGTCGAAGATTATTACAAATGAAAAAGAATATTCCTCGCTTTCTTCTAGTGCTTTTGTGGTTTATAGTCTTGTGGTTGCTTTCTAACGTTTAATTTGTGTAAGGAGAGAGGTACTGATACAGCTTTATTTTGCTTCTCAATGGCCGTCCGCTTGTTTCCACACTGCTTACTGATGGCCATTTACTCTTTCCTGACATACAGTGTCCCTGTTGTAAACAAAATTCTCAGTTGAACTTGAGTGTACTATTTGTGGAATCTGTACTCATTCCATTGATTGGTCTATTCATTTGCCAAAATCTCATCATAAGAAATAGAGCAAATTTATCGTGCATTTTAGCATTTGGTAGGACAAGTATCCTTCATTACTTTTCTTTTTCAGAATTTTCTAGACATACTATCATGTTTACTTTTGTATAGAAAATTGAAAATCTATCTGGAATTGAAAGTTGGTATTTCTGTTGAGATTGTATGAAATAGATCTATTTAGATTGATTTAAGAAGAATTGACTTTTTATGATTATTAAGTCTTTCTATCTAATAACAGGGTTAGCATTTCCATTTGTTCAGGTTTTTTTTTGGTGTCCCTTAGTGGCATCTGAAAGTTTCTTCAATGCACAACTTCTGCATTTCTTGTTAAGTTCATTCCTGGATATTTTTCAGTTTCTTATTATAAATGAGTATTTTTTTCATTTTGTTTTCTAACTTGTGTATATTTTGCATCTTATTTTTATGCCCACCAATTTTCTGAATTCTTTTACCTGCTATAGTAATTTTTCAATTGATTATCTTTTTGTACTCTCTGCAAATAGTAATTTCGCCCACCGTCTCCCCATGCTTCCACTTATTTCTTTTACCTGTTCTATTGTAATGGCTACTACATCTAGAACACTGTCAAATAATAGCGGGAAGAATGGACATCTGGGTCTTGCTCCTGACTTGAATTAGGAAGGCTTCTGAGGCTTCCCCATTCTGTATGATTCAGGCTTTGGTGAATGATCTTGTTATTTTATTGAGTTAATATGTTATGAAAGCATCCTCAATAATATTTTGTTAAAAGTTGCATAAAAATTTTACAATGAATGTTAGATAATTAAATGACTTTTCAACATCCAGGGAAGTGATTACGATTTTTCTCTTTTGATCTGTTAGTATGGTAAACTGCAGTTATAGCTTTTTCCAATATTGCAGATAGCTAATATTTATTCTGTGTTTACTTCATGCCAGGCCCTATTCTAAGCATTTCACATGTGTTAATTCATGCAACCCTCTCCATATACTATAATAACCCCCACCTGAAAAATTAGAAAACTAAAAACTAAAGCACAGAGAAGTTAAATAATTATGTGTACAAGGTCCTATATCTGGTGAGTACCAGGTCTGAGATCTAAATACACGCAGTTTGGCTCCTGAATCTACACTCTCACAAGCTACTCTCAGCAGCAGTCTTTGAAATTCTGATAAGAGGTAGCATTCTCTTAAAGTGTACTGGATTCTGTCTGCTAACACTTTTTTTTTTGCCTTGATATTAATAGATAACTCTGGACTATAGGTTTTCTGTGTGTATATTATCATTGTTGAGTTTTGGAATTAATATCTCCTTAGCTTCAAAAACTAATTTGAAAGTTTTTCTTCTTTTATTGTGGCCTGGAACAATTTAAGTAGTCCTGGAAAGATCTTTTCTTTAAGATATTCTTGGCACCTACGAAAGTGCCTTATTCTGGTGCTTTTGAGCGAATTGGATTTTTGATAATATATGTTATTTTTTTCTCTAATCATTGGTTATTTAGATTTTTCTATAAATTCTATGATTGGTTTTTGTAGTTTGTTTTTCTAGAAAACCATCCATTTCTAGAAAACCAAGCATCCAGGTTTTCAGCTTTATTTCAGTAAAGCTGAGTATCTCAAAATTCTTTTGTTTTTGTATACATACAAAACAGTTCCCTCTGTACTATTTTGATCTTGTATTCGCCTATGTTCATATTTTTTTCTTAATTATTTTAGCCAGCAGTTTTTCTGTTCTGTTTTGTTTTCAGAGAAGTAGCTCATGGATTTATTTGTTGGTTTTCTGTTTTATTTTAACATTCTGCTCTTTGTTGTTATTTCCCCTACCCATTTCTAATTTTGTATATGTTGTTTCATCTTCTTACTTGACTAGATTGGCAATGGTTTGTTATCTATTTTATTGTTTTCTTTATCTATCCCAAGTACCATCTTTTGGATCTATTTTTAGTTCCATTTAAAGAAAACTAATCCCTTTTGCCATATTTAGTTATATTTATTATTATTTTTGTAACTTGCCAGATTGACTGCTCATATTAATTATTTTCATTCTTTTCTGTTTTGCAGCACTAATTAGTATAACCATGAGGTGAGAAGCAGTATCCCAAAGATTGTGATACGTGATTCTTGCATTACCAATATTTTCTAGAGATTGCATTTTAAATTTTGTTTTAAATTCTTCTGTAGACCAAGAATTAAAGCGAGAATTTCTCAGTTTCCAGGTGATTAAGATCTTTTTTTTGTCTCTTATAAATCTGGTTATTTTGATCAATATTTCAAGGACAATTAGAGAATATGCATATTCTTTGTATCCAGGGTTTAGAGGCATAGATATGTACAGATACAGATATCCACACATGTGTGTGCACTCTCCACCCTATTAACTATGGGATTTAAATTGTCATTAGCCTTCTTTTTTGTCTACTTGATCTGTCATGGCCTGAAAAAGTGACTTAAATTTTCTCACCACAATTGTATTTTTGTGTGTTTCTCTTTGTCTTTATTGCAGTTTTTCTATTAGGCATTTTGAAGTAATGCTATTTGCTGCATGAAAATTCACCAAATTGTATGTTTACCATTATAAATTGTTCATCTTTGTTTTGTGTAGTATGTTTTTGAATTTAATATCATGATCCTTGTGATTTTTTTGCTTGCACCTAATTTCCATGTCTTTGCTTTACCTTTTACTAGCAATCTTTCCAAGTAATTTTATTATAGATGTATTTCTTGAATGTGTAATGTGGCTGATTTATATTTAAAAATTAATCTGAAAGTATTTTTCTATTAAAAAGGAGAATTTCCCATTTACATGTACTGCTTAACTATTTTTTTTAACTTAAGTTCTATCATCTTACAACTTACTTTAGTCTTCCTTTTTTATCGTTTGCTCTGTGGCTTAGGTTTTATTGCTTTAAGCTCTGAGTAAATGTTTTTTATTTTTATTTTTTTTGGAAGAAAGAAAAAGAGAGGAAAGAAATAGCGAAAGAAAGAAAAAGAATGAAAGAGAGAAAGAGGAAGAGAAAGAGGGAGAGAGAATGGGATTCTTGTTCTATTGCCCCGGCTAGAATGCAGTCTAAAAATGGGTATTAAAAACCTCTTTTATGCCAATAATTGTGCTTAACAATGGAGACAGGAAGGAATAAGGGATGAAAATAACAAACAATCAGCCAACCAATATTTTATTTAAACCTGTGAAATGCTATGCAATTGCTGAGGAGTGATTTACTTCCAATTATGTGGTCACTTTTAAAATAGGTATAATGTGATCCTGAGAAAAATGTATGTTTTGTGTATTTGGGATGGAGAGTTCTGTAAATATTTGTTAAGTTTACCGGTTCCAGATCTGAGTTCAAGTCCTGGATATCCTTGTAAATTTTCTATCTCGTTGATTTGTCTAATATTGACAGTGTAATGTTAAAGTCTCCCACTATTATTGTGTGGGAGTCTAAGTCTCTTTGGTAAGTCATTAAGAACTTACCTTATGTATCTGGGTGCTCCTGTATTGGGTACGTATATATTTAGGATCGTTAGCTCTTCTTGTTGCATTGATCCTTTTACCATTATGTAATTATGTCTTTTCACATAGTCCCATATTTCTTGGAGACTTTGTTCATTCTTTTTACTCTTTTTTCTCTAATCTTGCCTTCTTGTTTTATTTCATTGAGTTGATCTTCGACCTCTGATATCCTTTCTTCAGCTTGGTCAATTCGGCTGTTGAAACTTGTGCATGCTTCGCAAAGTTCTCGTGTTGTGTTTTTCAGCTCAATGAATTCACTTATATTCCTCTTCTTTGTTTCTTATGGTCTTTGTTGCTTTAAAGTCTGTTTTATCAGAGACGAAAATTGCAACTTCTGTTTTTTTGTGTTTGTTTGTTTTACTCTCCATTTGCTTAGTAAATCTTCCTCCATCCCTCTGCTTTGAGTCTTCGTGTATCCTTGCATGTGAGATGGGTCTAGATACAGCATACCAACGGGTTTTAGCTTTTTATACAATTTGCCTGTCTGTGTCTTTTGATTGGGGCATTTAGTCCATTTAAATTTAGGATTAATATTGATATGTGTGAGTTTGATACTGCCATTTAATGCTAGCTGGCTGTTTTGCCCATTAGTTGATGTAGATTCTTCATTATGGTGATGCTCTTTACCTTTTGGTATGCTTTTGGAATGGCTAATACTGGTTGTTACTTTCTATGTGTAGTGAGTGCTTCTTTCAGAAGCTCTTGTAAAGCAGGCCTGGTGGTGATGTAATCTCTGAGTGCTTGCTTGTTCGCAAATAATTTTATTTTTCCTTCACTTATGAAGCTTAGTTTGGCTGGATATGAAATTCTGGGTTGAAAGTTCTTTTCTTTAAGAATGTTGAATGTTGGCCCCCACTCTCTTCTGGCCTGCAGGGTCTCCACTGAGAGATCTGTGAGTCTGATGGGCTTCCCTTTGTGGGTAACCTGACCCTTCTCTCTGGCTGCCCTTAGCATTTTCTCCTTCATTTCAACCCTGGTGAATCTGACGATTATGTGCCTTGGGGTTGCTCTTCTTGAGGAATATCTTTGTGG
>CAUYQU010009471.1:0-23658 GCA_963574635.1 Cheracebus regulus | reverse complement strand
CAAATCCACAGAATATACATTCTTCTCAGCACCACATCACACCTACTCTAAAATTGACCACATAATTGGAAGTAAATCACTCCTCAGCAAATGCAAAAGAATGGAAATCATAACAAACAGTCTCTCAGACCACAGTGCAATCAAATTAGAATTTAGGATTAAGAAACTAACTCAGAACCACACAACTTCATGGAAAATGAACAACTGGCTTTTGAATGCTGACTGGATAAACAATGAAATGAAGGCAGAAATAAAGATGTTCTTCAAAACCAATGAGAAAACACAACATACCAGAATCTCTTGGACACATTTAAAGCAGTGTCTAGAGGGAAATTTATGGCAATAAATGTCCACATCAGAAGCAAGGAAAGATCTAAAATGGACACCATATTATCAAAATTGAAAGAGATAGAGGAGCAAGATCAAAAAAACTCAAAACCTAGCAGAAGACAAGAAATAACTAAGATCACAGCAGAACTGAAGGAGATAGAGACACAAAAAACCTTCAAAAAATTAATAAATCCAGGACCTGGTTTTTTGAAAAGCTCACCAAAGTAGACAGACCACTAGCCAGATTAACAAAAAAGAAACGAGAGAAGAATCAAATAGATGCAATAAAAAACAATAAAGGGGATATCACCACAGATTCCACAGATATACAAACTACCATCAGCGATAACTACAAATAACTCTATGCATATAAACCAGTAAACCTGGAAGAAATTGATAAATTCCTGGACATTTGCACCCTCCCAAGCCTAAACCAGGAAGAAGGCAAAACCCTGAATAGACCAGTAACAAGGGTTGAAGTTGATACAGCAATTAATAGTCAACCAACCAAAAAAAAAAAACTCAGGTCTGGATGGGTTCACAGCCAAATTCTACCAGACATGCAAAGAGGAGCTGGTACCATTCCTTCCAAAACTATTCCAAACAATCCAAAAAGAGGGAATTCTTCCCAAATCATTTTATGAGGCCTGCATCATCCTGATACCAAAACCTAGCAGACTCAACAAGAAAAGAAAACTTCAGGCCAATATCTGTGATGAACATAAATGCAAAAATCTTCAATAAAATACTGGCAAACCAATTGCAACAGCACATCAAAAAGCTTATCCATCACAATCAAGTAAGCTTCATCCTGGAGATGCAAGGCTGGTTCAACATATGCAAGTTTATAAACCTAATTCACCACATAAACAGAACCAAAGACAAAAACCACACAATTATCTCAGTATATGCAGAGAAGGCCTTCAACAAAATTCAACAGCCCTTTATGCTAAAAACCCTCAATAAACTTGGTATCAACAGAATGTATCTCAAAATAATAAAAGCTATTTATGAGAAACCAACAGCCAATATCATACTGAATGGGCAAAACCTGGAAGCATTCCCTTTGAAATCTGGCATTAGACAAGCATGCCCTCTCTCACCACTCCTATTCATGTAGTATTGGAAGTTCTAGCCAGAGCAATCAGGTAAGAAAAAGGAATAAAGGGTATTCATATAGGAAAGGAGGAAGTCAAATTGTTGCTATTTGCAGAGGACATGATTGTATATTTACAAGACCCCATTGTCTCTGCCCAAAATCTCCTGAAACTGATAAGCAACTTCAGCAAAGTCTCAGGATACAAAATCAATGTGCAAAAATCACAAGCATTCCTACACACCAATAACAGACTTAAAGACAGCCAAATCAAGAATGAACTGCCATTCACAATTGCTACAAAGAGAATAAAATACCTAGGTATACAACTAACAAAGAATGTAAAGGACTACTTCAAGGAGAACTACAAACCACTGCTCAAGGAAATAAGAGAGAACACAAACAGATGGAAAAACATTCCATGCTCATGGTTAGGAAGAATCAAGGTTGTGAAAATGGACATACTGCCCAAAGTAATTTATAGATTCAATGCTATCCCCATCAAGTTACCTATGCCACTCTTCACAGAACTGGAAAAAACCACCTTGAACTTCATATGGAACCAAAAGAGAGCCCACATAGCCAGGACAATCCTAAGCAAAAAAACAAACAAACAAAAAAAACCAGAGGCATCACGCTACCTGACTTCAAGCTATACTACAAGGCTACAGTAATCAAAACAGCATGGTACTTGTACCAAAACAGAGATATAGACCAATGGAACAGAACAGAGGTCTCGGAGGCAGTTCCACACATCTACAACCATCTGATCTTTGACAAACCTGACAAAAACAAGCAATGGGGAAAGAACTCCCTGTTTAATCAATGTTGTTGAGAAAACTGGCTAGCCATGTGCAGAAAGCAGAAATTGGACCCCTTCCTGACACCTTACACTAAAATTAACTCCAGATGGAAGAAAGACTTAAACATAAGACCTAACACCATAAAAACCCTAGGAGAAAACCTAGGCAAAACCATTCAGGACGTAGGCATAGGCAAGGACTTCATGACTAAAACACCAAAAGGATTGGCAACAAAAGCCAAAATAGAGAAATGGGATCCAGTTAAACTCCAGAGCTTCTGCACAGCAAAAGAAACAATCATTAGAGTGAACTGGCAACCAACAGAATGGGAAAAAATTTTTGCATTCTACCCACCTGACAAAGGGCTGATATGCAGAATCTACAAAGAACTAAAACAGATTTACAAGAAAAAAAAACCTATTCAAAAGTGGGTGAAGGATATGAACAGACACTTTTCAAAAGAAGACATACATGAGGCCAATAAACATGTGAAAAAGTGCTCATCAACACTGGTCATTAGAGAAATGCAAATCAAAACCACATTGAGATACCATCTCATGCCAGTTAGAATGGCGATCATTAAAAAAGCTGGAGACAACAGATGCTGGAGAGGATGTAGAGAAATAGGAGCACTTTTACACTGTTGGTGGGAGTGTAAATCAGTTCGACCACTGTGGAAGACATTGTGGGGATTCCTTAAAGATCTAGAAATAGAAATTCTATTTGACTCAGCAATCCCATTACTGGGTATATATCCAAAGGATTATAAATTGTTCTATTATAAAGATACATGTGCAGGAATGTTCATTGCAGCACCGTTTACAATAGCAAAGACCTGGAATCAACCCAAATGCCCATCAATGATAGACTGGACAAGGAAAATGTGGCACATATATACCATGGAATATTATGCAGCCATAAAAAACAAGGAGTCCCTTTGTAGGGACATGGATGAATCCGGAAACCATCATTCTCAGCAAACGGACACCAGAACAGAAAATCAAACACCACATATTCTCACTCATAGGCAGGTGTTGAACAATAAGAACACATGGACACAGGGAGGGGAACATCACAAACTGTGGTCTGTTGGGGGACACTGGGAAGGGACAGCGGTGGGTAGGGAGTTGGGGAAGGATAACATGGGTTAGAAATGATAGATACAGGTGACGGGGATGGGAGCAGCAAATCGCATTGCCATGTATGTATCTATGCAACAATCCTGCATGTTCTGTACATGTACCCCAGAACCTAAAGTGCAATTACATATATATATATATATATATATATATATATATATATATATATACACACGCAAACAAAAAAGAAAAAAATAAAACCTGGAAGTGAAGAAAATACCAGAAAGATTTTTGTTTGTTTTTTGTGTGTATTTTTGTTTTTTTTTTTACCGAAGTGCAAGCATGAGGCTTTGAGGCTTTGGGATTTAGAAATATGTAGTATGGAAACAAGCTAACAGTCATTGAACATTGTCTGTATGCCAATTCCTCTGCTAAGCACTTCACAGATTATCTAATTTTAATTTTTATAACAAGTCTGTGAGTTCAATATTATTATTCTTGTTTTACAGATGGCTAAATGGGCCCTGAGAGAGTTTAAGGAATTCACCTTAGCCATAATGTGCTGCAACAGGAATTCAAACTCAAATTTTTTGGTCAGCAAATTCTATGCTCTCTCCATTTTACCATAAACTACTACTTGAGAGAAAAATATTTTCTATGAGTGAGTTCTTATAGAGGAATAATTGTCATGAAATGGTAGTGTGAGAATTTAAATAACTATGTTAAAGGAGAATGTGTGAATCTTTGTGACTAGAATTACAGTATGAAAACAGTGAAAGCAACAAGATATCAAGAAATAAACCTCAAATAAAAGGTAACTAAATAGCATTAGCAAAAATTTCAAAGGCAGAGCTAAAATGACTATATGGGCATTATTTGCATATTGCATAAGTATCACGAATGAATTTTGGGGGAAGCCCAGTAAAGGACCAGTTAACAGGAGGTGCTGGCAAAGCAGAGAATAAAAGGTATGAGAAATATTGGCTTAAGTATAAGCAAAATCATATGCTAGATTCCTGGAAGAAGAGTTTAGAAATAATATGAAGAAAGCCTGTCAAAATGAAAAATTGACTAATTCATCATGGTACTTTTGGACTCATATTTAAGCCAGAGTGGTAATGTAGTTGAACCAAGTTTATTTGTCTATTCATTTGAGCAAAGAAGTGTCTGGAAAAATCACCCAAAATTTGGGAGGCTGGCAGACATTGGAACTTCAATTCTCTTGCATTCCCAATATAATAAATTCCTTGTTATTTGGAGGGGAAGAAAAAGTGTAAGGAAATTTACTTGTGCCTATTATGGGACAGATTCGAGTAAGAACCTCAAATGTAATTCTTGATCCATCATGTTGCACGGACCACAGAAGAATAGATTCACCATAAAATCTGCAGAGAAGTGGTAGACATTTAATCCTCACAATAATCACGTGGAATTATTGTGTTAGCTTCTGTTTCACAGTTGAAGAAAGGAGGCTCAGAGGGTAAGTAGCCACGGGTTATGTTACTTGAGGGAAAAGATTAGGATTAGGATATAGGTGTGTATGACTCAGAAGCCCTGTGTTTATTCATTTTTTGTGAATCTCTCACCCAAACTTTATTTTAAATAGCTCTTCCAGAGGAACAAATATAAAGTGAAAGATTCAGATGCAATGTTCTTCTTATAGCATTTGCTGTTAGTTAAGAGATGATCACATAGAAGTGAACAACACACACACTGGGGTCTTTTGGAGGGTGGTGAGTCGGAGGAGAGAGAGGATCAGGAAAAATAATTAATGGATAGTAGGCTTAATACCTGGGTGACAAAATAATCTGTACAACAAATCCTTATGACACAAGTTAACCTGTGTAACAAACCTGAACTTGTACCCCTGAACTTAAAAGTTAAAAAAGGTAAAAAATAATAATAATGCCAGATCGTCACTCAAAACTGCAAGTTTATTTAGCTCAGTCATGGTACTCTCTACAGTACTTTCTTCTTTTAAGTTTAATGTTGGATTCATGGGGTACACATGCTGGTTTATTACATGAACGTATTGCAGGATATTGAGGTTTGGGCTTCTAATGACCCCTTCACCCAACAGTGAACAAAGTACCCAATAGGTAGCTTTTCATACTTTGCTCCCTTCCCACCCTCCAGTTTTTCAAAGTTACCAGTGTGTATTATTTTCATCTTTATGTCCATGTATATCCAAAGTTTAGCTTCCACTTACAAGTAAGAATATGTGGAATTTTATTTTCTGTTTCTCTTTGTAGTACTTTCTAATTAATGTTTACAAATACCATATTGTAGGCATTTTGCAGGTTTTTGTAGAGTAACTGATATTAAATTTATCCTTCTGCCTAAAATAACTAGAAAACTAGACGAAATATATAAAACCCTGATTTTCAAGCAGTAGACAACAGATAGCACAAGTCAGTGACTCCTGGGAGAAGTGAAACAAATAAAGTGACTCCAGTTATCTGCCTAAGAGAGGTTTTAGTCCATAGTGCAGGGAGAATGAACTGGGGTTTAGGATTTCAACATAAATTTTGGAGGAAACACAATTCAGACCATAGCACTGGAGAAATGCTGAGGTCTTTTAATAGAGGGGTGTCTTGATCAGGGTTGTCTTTCAGGATAACAATGGCAGCAGTACATTAATCGGCCTCTGAAAGTCACATCATCCCTGCCTTCTTCCATTTTTTTTTTTTTTTTTGAGATGGAGTATAGCTCTGTTGCCCAGGCTGGAGTGCAGTGGTGGCATCTCAGCTCACTGCAACCTCTGCCTCCCAGGTTCAAGCAATTCTTTGCCTCAGCCTCCTAAGTAGCTGGGATTACAGGCACCCGCCACCAGGCCCAGTTAATTTTTTTGTATTTTTAGCAGAGATGGGCTGGTCTTGAACTTCTGGCCAGGCCGGTCTTGAACTTCTGACCTCGTGGTCTACCTGCCTCTGCCTTCCAAAGTGCTGGGATTACAGGCGTGAGCCACCGTGCCTGGCCTCCTGCCTTCTTCTATATCCAAACACACGCACACTTTGTCACCAAGCAATTCCCTGGATCCACCATGACTTTTCCTTCCTTTCTGTCTCTCCTATGCTGTTCCCAATCCTGGAATTTCCTACCCCACTTACAGCTAATTCCTCCTCTTCCTCCAATGCTTATCTTCTGAAGTATCCTAATCACATTCATAATACATAGGATTATGGTTCCAACTTTTTAGAAGCCTTTCCTAAACATCTCCCCATCTGAAAGGTAGAGTTCACAAGCCCTCTGTAATGTAAAATACCTAAACTGCATATATTAGAGTATGCATTGTATTTTCCTATAATTTGTGTGCATATTTTTTCTTCACGAAACCATGACACACTTCAGGTTAGATATAGTATCTCATTCATCTCTGATCTCTTCCAACTAGCTTAGTGAGTCATACCTATTAAATAAAAGAGACTGGAGGTATAGAGGCAGCTAATTTTCTGTATATAGTAAGGCTTGCTCTTTGAAAAACTGATGTGGATTATAAAACATAACCTCTATAGAGTGCTTACCATATGCCTAGTACTGTTGTAAGCGCTTAGTATGTATTACTCATTTGATCTTCACACACACTCTGTGAGTTGGGTACTACTGTTATCCCATTATATAGACCATGAGTCTGAGGCACACGGAGGCTCTGTAACTTGCTCGGGATTACATAGCCGAGTGAGAGGCAGATGTTATAATCTGGCCCTTGCCCACGCTGCCAAAGTGCCTGTCAAAGACATTTGCTTTCTCAGTCAGAGTCCTTTACTTTGAAACCCTTTTCAGCTCCATCACTAATGAGCTATGTGATTTTGGGCAAGTTATTTAGCTTCTCTGTACTTTTATCTCCTCATTTCTGAAATGGGGATAGTAATAGCACCATTCTCACAGAATTAATCCATGTAAAGCAGTTAGAACAGTGTCCAGCACTAAGGCCACCTCCATACCCCCCACACCACCCCCCACGCACACACTCCGAATAACTGAGAATTTATTGAATGCTATGTAGCTAATTGAAGCCATACTGCCTCCTGCTGATGATTAATAGTGTCTGGCTTCTAAAGAAGGATGGTATTGGCAGGGATTTTTTTTTTTTTTTTTTTTTTTTATGAAGGATGGGACAGAGCTGTCACTTTCTGTGAAAACAAGAAAGAGGAGGTCAGAGGTGTTTTTGATAGCAACACAAAGGACCTTTATACGGCTTTAAAAAGGATTGCAGTGTTAGAAGTCGAAGACCCTGGGCTTCCATTGGCTTACAGCAGTCATCTTGACCTCTCTTCCCTCCTTATAAAGGGGCCATGGAAAGGCAGTGGGGAAGAAGAAAGAAAAATTTAGAAAATGTTTTAGAAAATAGGACCTTGAAAGGAAATTAAAAATCTGAATTCTGCACAATAAGAAAATCCTGTTCACTGAGCCTGTTGAACAGTTATCAGCAATTCTTGAGAAAACTCTAGCAGTTTATGTGTGGAGCCAGTTGCTTTCTAATTGCTACAGCAGGCTACCACTGGGAAGAACAAAGGAAATATTTAGCACATCGTAAATTCTTCTGCAGCCCTGTAGAGTGGCTGGAGTTCAGATTACACGTTTATAACTAGCATTTGAGAGCAATTTCTCCTTCACTTTGAGAATGTTTTTGGGAGGCTGTTCAGCACTGTTCCTCCTATGATTCTGGAGAAATACAGACCCAGTGTTTAAATTTAACAATCCAGTTCATTTGTGTTGGGATATGGTGAGGCTTGGAAAGATATAACAGTGAAATACATTTTCCCTTCCAGAATTTGCTTTTTAATGGGAAGTCGATTTCAGTGACTGTGAAAGTGTACCTCAGATATTGGCAGGGTGTTCTGACAGCTCTCTGACCTGGGTAGTGTTCATCTCTGAAGACCAAGACTGAGACAGAAGAATAGGCAGGACCTAAAAATAGACTCAGTTCACACAGTGAAGACAGCAAACGGGAAAGAGGCAGTAAACATGTTTCATGTGGAATGAAGAAGCTGTACTACAGAGCTAAGGAAGAAACTACCACAATCCGGTAATGACAACAGGAAGCCTCTTGGAGCTAAGAAGTCAGAGGTCAGCTGAGACGGACCTTGCAATTGCATGTACTTTACAGCTGAGGCACATGTGGGTCTGCAGTGTCTGACTTGCCTTTGGAGAAGATAGTTCAATTCTCTACAAATTTTGATAGGAATGTTTCCTTAGCAAATAGAAAGACCTTGTCAAATAACTGGATTGCTTATTATTTATGAGTTGTCTCCAGGTTTAGGTCCTTGTGGCTGGCCATAGCTATGGGAGTATGTTGTAAGAATTCTTCACCTAGATGATTGACAGAATATGGGAAGCCACTCTCCCCCATGACAATAAGTTGATGTCTAACTCCAATACGTGAAAGAGGCTGAGAGTCGTGTCTTTCCAATGAATAAAAAGTGGATACTATCTGGACTTAACGGCAGCTACATTTCTCATTCTCCCCGCCCCGAAAAAGAACTGACAACCTTCTCACTAATTCGCCCTAACTTTGACTTGTGTATTAGTTATATTGGGGAAAATTTTCCAAATAAAATTTAAAAACCAAAGAAACAAAAACTGGCTAGACTTCCTATTTATATGAGACTAATTCCACGATAAAATTTCTATAGATTTGAACTACAGAACAAATTTTGTCTTTTTGAGGATGAACCTAAACCTTAACCTCACTATCTTCTCTACCCAAATTTACAGTTGCATCTTCATTTTGGTTTTATAGTGAAACATTAGTGAAAGTTGGGTAAATTTAACTTATGGTTTTGGTATATAAATAGAGAAGCTAACTAAATTGAATAGGTAGCTATTTAGTTGCCATATTTGTTCATTTAATGCTTACAGTTTATCTTCCAATGTCTGCCATAATTTTGTCCACCCATCACTTGCTTGGCATGACTGAATTTCTTGAATTTCTCAATTATATCTTCCATATAGCACGTACCTCAGTAGGAAAGAATCTCTTAGTTTATACAGCACATTCTCTGAACATAATCTAGTTAGATAGTAAGGTTTCTTTTTTAAATATGGCAGGACAACAAGTGTTAAAGGCAAATTAAAAATGATTTTATACCTTTGCAATATCTGATTTTCCTGCACCATCAGTCAGATGCATACATGAACTGCAAGAATTTATATCATATGCATTTCATTGCTTGAAAACAAAAAGAAGACTAGCCATATGTTTGTAAAAATATATACATAATTAAATAAATTTTCAATATTCAAAAAAAATGAACAGAAAACTAGGGAAATGTATGAAGTGAGGAGTAAAATTAAGAACATTCTCTAACAGCTTGTCAAGAAATATGATGTTTGTGAATCTACACTGTTAGTTGATTTTCACAACACATATCATATCTTTATACAACCAGAACATTTCTAAACTCCAGCCAGTGACTTGCTTATTTCAAGCAATACAAAAAAAAAATCCGATACAACCAGTCTCTTGGATTTCATTTTGATGGAATTTATTCTCTATTCATAAGCATTAATAATATTGGTCTAGAATAACCAGATGCCTATGGAAATTTTATTGAATAATTAATTAATTAATATTTAATCTACACACTCTTACATTTTAGTAATGCCAAGAAATTCAAGTATTTAAAAAATAAGCACAATATAAGAACAACCTGCAATAAATGTAATTCTAAGAGGGAATCTTTTATTGTTATGAAGCTTATAAAATTGAAGGTCTCATGTTTTAAGAAGATGAAAAAGGAATTCTTTCTCTACTGTGGAATAAATGGACTATCTCACCCATGAATAATGATTAACGTCCTTTCAGTCAGAGAAAAGGCTCCTAGGAGTTCACACCTGCAGCATTCATGAATTACAGGCCCCATTCCCTTGAAAGAAACTTAATAATCACTATTTACAGGTGAAGTGTGCTTCAGTTGGATATAAAAATTTGAGATAAAACCCGTCTGCTTTGTTTCCAGTGCTGTTATTTTCCCAGCATTCCATCCCAATCTGTCACTGCAAAAATACTTGAACAGCTTTAAAGTTATCCAAAAGTGGTGTTGTAAATACCTCTTCTTTTCAGCTTAGTTCTGTGTTTATCAGAAATTCAAAGGTGGTTTTAAAGGTCAGAAAAATAAGCTGCCTGAACGCTTGGATTCAAACACAAGTAATAAGGTCGGCATTTTTACAATTGTACTCTTTTTGTTGCCATCCAGGTCTAAACTGGCCTTAAGTTTTCTCATTTTGAGCTGAAACCTACAAAGTCTGGCCATATAAATGTAAGCATACATTTAAATAAGAGTATAACTATAAAGTATAAGTTTACGTATAAGCTTGAGTGTAAAATTAAACATACGCAAAGGTAAATAAGAATATAAATGTATTTTTCCAATTTGACAGGAACACTTTTCATTATTCTTGTGGCTGTTTTCATCTAAGGAAGATGGTTATGGCATCTCCTCTCTACTTAAAGGTCACATTGATAACCCCACACACCATCTACAGTTTGTTTACATATTTCCTTTGCTCACAGGGTGCTTTTAGAAATATCAAGCTATAATTTTAGAGCTAGAACATTTTACATTATAAACACTAAATTTTGGAATTACTTAAAGTGTCTTAAGCGCTAGCAACAAACACTCCACTTATGTCCCCTCATACTGAAAACTGACTGAAGCTGAGCATTGGTTGCTTTTCATAGATCCAGCTTCTATTCTTTTTCAAAGCTACATGACTCATTTATGGCTTCCTGCCTGAACCCTGAGTATGTGATCCTAGAATAACCAAGTTATCATTCTTTCATCAACTCTCATCATTTCGTATGGTTACTATTTACTAGCCAAACCGACCATAACTGTGTCTGAGTCTGAGCTTATGAGGAGTTAGGTTTTGGTAGTGAAAGTTGTAATTTAGATGTACATTCTTTCATGTCTTGACTTTTAGAAAAGCATTATATGATACACTGAAGATGTAAAGATGATAAGGCAATTCTACCTTCAAGAAGATTACAATTTAGTTGGAAACAGATATGTAGTAAACACATAAATAAAATTTGCAAGTGCAATGATAAAGGTAAGGTAGGGGAACTAGAGTGTGTAGAAGGTCACCTGACCTAACCAGGATATGGAAGACATGGCGAGGTTGAGGGGAAAGGGATATGTTCAGATTTGGGCAGAGAAGTCTTCTCTGCTGGGCCTTAGAAATTATGTAGAAGTTGCGGCAGCCAACGGCACTCATGAGGAACAGGGAGTGAGCCAGTGGTTTGGTATTTCTCTTCTTTTGTCTTGGCTATAATTTATGATAACCTGGTCTTTAATGCACGTAAGGGTTCTGCTTTTATTAAAGAAAGCAAGAGTGCTCAATATTCAACTTAGATTTAAACTATCTATCAGCTATTTCACCACAAGTCTTTTTCTCTAGGTCTGAATTCAGCATTACTTCTAACACTATGATACTTTATGAACGTTGCTAAAAAACAAATTTTACTGCTACAGGTCATGTATTTTCTAAATACATAGCCATCTACTCTTCAGGCATAATCCTTAGATTTTCATCTATGACCAAATCTGGAGAGATTTGAGATCATGTATGAGAAAAAGAAAGACAATAGAAACTGCTACTGTTTAGTAAAATGAAAACCCACCCCCAAACGCAACACACATACAAGCACACGTAGAAAGAAACCTTATACAGAAACACAATTTGTTAGGAGCTAACATTATTAGCCACTACTGAGATAAGTAAAATTGATCTCAGACACAGAAAAGGAAGGGAAATCGTTTTTTCAGTGTTTTGTAATTTCAGTGTTTTGTAAAACTCATTGTAATTGAGTTTTAATATTTGATAATAGCAAACATTTTGTTTTGATGATGCCTAATTGTTCACTAGTCTTAAGATTACAAATTAATTATATTTATGATTATAATAAAGAAGAATACCTACCAAGTAGACTCAACAAAACATTCTAATGTAACTGCAGGGTTAGAATGATCTCATAAACTATTTATGAAATGCAATTTTTGTTCCTGATTTAAGATGTAAAATTTTAAAAAATAAATGAAGGTCTTGTGGGTTTGTCATTGGTGTGTACTTAAAGAATAGTAATAGTTTTCTCGTATAACAGAAATGAAATCTGCCAATGTTTGGATATCTGGATTTTTTAGATCATGTTGTCTTTTATTTGAAAAGAAACTTAAGTTATAAAACACAAGAGAAAGTATTTAAGTACCTTCACATATATTCTTCTTTTCAGTGAAATAATGTCAGGCATCAAAAGCCGTTTCAAGTGCAATCCGTACAGTAATAATTAACTAGATAAGTTCAAGTTAGCAGTTCTTGCAGGGAGTTCAGCTTCCAACTGTATTGCCAGTTTCTCATTTCTTTGTTAGTTGTAATAACAGGTTGCCAGGTTTTTTTCTTTCAAAAGTATAAAATTCATAGTTAAGAGGCAGGTCTATGAAAATTTAAAAACAAAGAAGATGAATTCAAAAGCAGCTGCTTATGGAGTTTTATTGCAATATTTCACTGCAAGTCATGTTGTCTTCACAGCAGCTTCATACTTAAAAGATTCTGAAAGTTGATTGATTGTTTCCAAACTGCTACATAGTTTTATTTGATTAACCATGTATATTTTTGCCAATATGTCTGGCTACCTATTTAAAGTTAGTGCATAGCTGGCAGTATTACAAAAACAGATTTTAAGGATTGGAATCAGATTTGGCAGTAAAGGATTTAGTTCCAAACTCATAGGTGATCTTAAAATTTCATTTGACATAAAAAGAAAACCTTTCCAGTCAAAAACAAAAGACTCTACTTTCATTGAAAAAAAGCTCCTTGGCTGCCAAATATGTTTATTTTTCTTATGCTTTTTGCTCTATCACTGATACCTTGGAAGAAAGAATCTCAAGTGATATTATTTTAAAATATATGCGCATACAACCACAAAAAAATTAATCAAGATCTTTAGATGTGAAGTGAAAAGCTTACTCCTTTAAAGAAAAAAAAAGACATCTTTTCAAAAGTTCATTGCAATAAAAGAATCTTTTGTCCTTCCTCTTGGCATTTTAAGGCTTTAACGAGTTGTTTATATATCTCAATGGCTTGAAAAGACAGATGTATTTTATGTAATCTTCCATGTAAGCTTTTTTCATTTCCCTTATAAATTACTTTTCCATATTTTAAAATGTAGTTGTGTTTTCAAGGAAAAATGGCCAAAAAATATGAGCCGTTATTTGTTGGCCACCACGAACCTTTAGATAAAGTAGGCATAAATCACAGTAAGCAATAAAATTCCATCCTAACTATAAACCACAACTTTATTGAAGAAATGTCTATTAAAATTGTGTTGTCTCATTTTCATTTTACCTGAACATTAATGTATGAGTTTCATTTGAAAGCTAGCAGTTAACAACCCATGTTTCATATTCTAATTAACATAAGGGACATCTGTTTCAATTAGAGAAAGCAAACTTCCTAAAGATTCTATGATGAACTGCTTTTATCCTCTGTGAGCTAGGGAAGTAAATTATACATAACACATGAAGAAATAAAAAACAATAAAGAACAAAGATGCCAAACCTCTGAAATATATAATTGAATAATAATCATTTAAGTAAACATGTCAAGTTGTGTGTGTAGCAAGTTCAACCCACAGAAGCACAGACCTAATGAAATGGTTTCTTGCTTTTTCATCTCCATAAACCTTTCCTCCTGCTTTTAACTCTTACAGATTTGAATACAAATCAAACATAGACCTTAACTTTATCTGAAGAAGCTGGAGTCCAAAAAATAAACAGAAAACAAAACAACTTCTGCAATGACTTAAACAGACTAACAAACATGTGCTTTGATGGATGATTAAAAAGCCCTCAAAGTTAAAAAGGCACAGCTGAGTACATGGTCTACCTTAATATTGCTGTAGTGAGTAATGAGATGCCTCTGGCTTATAAGTACCTAACTGTAATGAAATAATCCAGCCCAATTTTTGCAATTAAGGTAATGTAAATTCTATTATTTGTGGGATACATTTAAAAAAAGCAATGTGAGAGCTCCCCCTATTGACCCGCAATAAAGCATAATGTACCTTGAAATACACTTCCAAATAAATATACATAATCAATATAAAATTTTGGAAGTTTAAGGGATTTTTTTTAAAAAATAAATTGTGTTCATCAGTTTATCTTTGTAGAAACTGAGTCCTAACAACATTTATTGTCATGGGACAAATTAGAGTGGCAGATTTGTCTCTGCACTATTTTCTCTGTGTTATAGTTTGACATCATACAGGTGAATTCAGAAATAGGAAAGGGCTAAGGAGACCCCGTTGACCTAACTCCAACTTTCTCTGGTCAAACAGACCCAGAGATGCTAAGGGATCTGTATAGGATCATGGCTTCTTATTAATAGTTGGGAATTATTGGGTTAGGAGCAGAATTCCAGTTCTATGTTATCTTTCTATTATTTCTGCTCTGGCAGTGTGTTTTATTTTGAGCCACACACCTTTATGTTCTTTTGCAATTTAAGAACACATTGTTCAAAAATATAAGAATTTAAAATTCTGGAAGACAAGAAGACAGTCGTGGCTAGTAAATTAACTATTCTTCACCTTTTGATGACACATATTTTTTGTAAACTAAAAAATGTATATTGATAAGGTCTTTATAGTTTCATACATACCTCCAGCTATTAAAATATTTATATGATATGTGCAATTGCTTAAAATGGTAATCTGCTCCTATTTTGAAATCATAAAAGAACCATGAAATATATATCTCTGATATGCTTTTTGGTGAAAATATTAATTGGTATTAATTTGTCAGTATTTATTGGTAATTTATTGGTCAACATTTATATTATCACTACGATTCCTGTAATTAATCATGAGATATTATTGATTATATTTATGAGACGAACAGGGTTTTTCTCCCTATACTTGAAGGCATGTGAAGATAACATGTATGAGTTCAATTAGTATGTTAACTCCTAGAGGGCAAAGGTTATTTTATGCATCTGTTTTTATTAATCTTTTTCTCAAAGAACACAGATGCAATGAATACAGGGCTTTGAATGCAAGTTTTTGATTTGTCACTGCTTGTTATGCAGCTTCTATTGAAGTCTGCTCACAGGTGCTACTACTGATAGTCCCATTTCCATTGGAGTGTTTTCCAGAATCTCACAACCCTAATGCTATACTCTACACATGACACTCTTTCAAAATGCTGAGGTCATGTACATATTATCAAATTACCTTCCTTCATCCTATATGCTTAGCCTCTATTATAGTTCACTGTAGATGTGCGTGTGCAGAGAAATCAAATGAAACCATATTTGTTGAAGAACATCTTGTGCTTCATGATGAGAAGGACAAGATCTCTGATCTCAAACAATTTAGGACTAGAAAAGAATAATCCTGTTTCCTTAAAATGTTGACCATCATCTATGTATTCTTCATACTTTTGTTATTAAAAACATAAAAGCAACAGAAATTAGAGGGTTTTTTTTTCATCAAAATAAAATGTACACATGGCTTCTTTTTCCTCTGGTGTTGCCCCTGTTTTTAAAATTATTCAGCTGTCTGTTACCTTTCTGGGTCCCTCTTCATCCTGCCCCCAAAACCCATGAGAAAGAGGCAGTTCTCTTAGAAGCTCAATGCAGGCAATGACAACTTATACAATATAGTTAAGTTTGAGAATCAGATTATTGCCCTGTGTAAGATGGTACCCTCAAAGTGGAAATCACATAATAATGTATCCGTTCCCAAATTTGATTTTGTCTTTCAAAGAAGATGAATTAGTAACGGTTAAAAGGCATTTTATTTCTCCCATAGACACACAAACGTTTCCTTAAGAAGTGTATAGAATTGCTTTCACACTTCATGAATATATAATGGAGCTAATAAAATATATCACTGCCTTCTAGAGATCTAACGTCTTTATGGTACGTTTGATATTTGGTTAACTACATCTTGTCTTTTAGTCACTTGAAAAAACTTTTTCAGAATTATTGCGTTTCATGGACATTGGGTAAATTAGTTATTAGCTTCAATATCTGGTTTTCCAGAACTCTTCCTGGAATTTAGAATTGGAAAACAAATATAAGTCATATTAAGGTAACTTTGATAGTAGAACTTGTAGAATTGGAAAAAAAAGGAGAACTAATGGGTGTTAGTACTTCCTACAATATAATACAAACAAACAATCTCATATATGATCAGGGGACGCTGACCCTGGCCAAGGTTAGAGATGAAGCCAAAGCAAGGAAAAGAAGGCAAGTGATGCCACAGGGATGCTGTCTAGTCTCCATAGGGTGTTAAATCACCCGAATTATTGTAGCATTGAAAAATAAATTGGCTTCATTTGTACTTTTTCCCTTTTGCCCTATAGCTGTATATATTCTTGTGTGAGGGTATGGCTGGAGGTAGGAGTGGTGGATTGTAGGGGGAGGGCACTGGTGAAAGGCACTCAGCACAGCCAGGTGACATAAAGTTTAGTCATTGGCAAGTAAGAACAGTAGAGCTCATACCCACATTATTTGCTGAAGACATCTTTAAAATAAATATTAATCTCCACTGACCTGATCCCAGGCTCAGCAGTCAGTGTCATGGGATAATCCTGTATTTTAGTAGCAGACATTTTTGGCAACCAGCCATTAGACAACAGACAAGCACTTTACTTTCACTGAACTTCATTTCCCACACACAGAATGTTAAGATAGTTGCATGAAGATAGTGGTATTTAATTTCCACCATGGTTGTGAGAATTAAGTGAGATAGGGATGTAAAATATTAAGTAGGCAGTAATTATAACTATGAATACCATAAAAAAATGGATTTAAGAATGAGGATAAGAGAGACATTAGAGAAGAAAGTGCTAACTACAGTTCTGAAAGAATTTTACTGCAGAAATACAGTGATAATGTAAATTCAGATATCTTTTTTTTTTTTTTTTGACACAGGGTTGTACTTTGTCAATCTTGCTGGACTGCAGTGGCAAAATCATGGATCACTGCAACGTCTGCCTCCAGGGCTCAAGCGACCCTGTCAGCTCAGCCTCGAGTGACTGAGACTACAGGCGTGCACCACCACTCCCAGCTAATTTTTGTGTTTTTGTAGAGATGGGGGTCTCATCATATTGTCCAGGTTGATCTCAGACTCCTGGGCTCAAGTGATTTGCCCACCTCAGGACCTCCCAAAGTGCTGGGATTACAGATGTGAGCCACCGCACCTGGCCTATATATCCATTTCTGAAATACTTGGAGTAGTAAATCAAAAGGGAAAAACTACATGATCATTTTGATAAATTCTGAAAAATCATTTGATAATATTTTACATTCATTTGTGATTACAAGTAAACTTCAATACATTAGAATTTAAGAGATACTTTTAATGCAATTAAAATGTATATACTTGTTCGTAAAATAAAATGCAATTAAAACAGAAATAACAGTGGCTCTCACCTGTAATCCCAGCACTTTCGGAGGCTGAGGTGGGAGGATCACTTGAAGTTGGGAGTTCAAGACCGGTCTGACTAACCTTCTGGAAAAACCCGGTCTCTACTAAAAATACAAAATTAGCTGGGCTTTGTGGCACATGCCTGTAATCCCAGCTACTCAGGAGGCTGAGGCAGGAGAATCACTTGAACCTGGGAGGCAGAGGTTGTGGTGAGCCGAGAACACGCCATTACACTTCAGCCTGAGCAACAGGAGCAAAACTCCACCAAAACAAACAAACAAACAGGAATAAAGCAAGCATCACCATCCCTATATTGTTTAATATTGGTCTTGTCTAGTTTTTATCCAATTCTGTTTATCCAATTCTTAATATTTCATTCAAGTGGGTGAAATATTGAGAATTGGAGAAAAAGATGTAATAATGTACAGAGGATATAGTTTAAATTTGGAAAATCCAAGATAATTATCCTAAAGAAGAAAACAATCTTATTTGTAAAATATTTTCTTAATCTAAGTATTATATTAGAAATTGGACATATAGACTATGAGAGAAAAAGTTTACTTTTAGCTATTAGAAAAGAATGTTCTTTGGTGGGAAAAATGAAGCCCTGAAAAGAATACAAATTAACTATAAATGTGAACACATCCATAAAAGTTATTCTTAAAATAATCAAAATCATAAAACAAAACCACAATACATTTAATTCAATGTTTGGAAGGTTGAAATATATTTGTAATTAGGATTGTAATAGCTTTTTGATGCAATAACAAGTTTAGTAAAAACCCTAAGTTAGTAGGTAAAAGTAACTGCAAAGGGTACTCGGTTGCGTCAGATCAGTTCAACTGGCAGACAGTTTTCTTACTATAAATCAGTGAAACAAAGCTCAGATGGAAAAGTGTATTTTCTCCTACCCTATCCTTTCAACTATTGCCCTATTCTTCATCTTAAACTTTGAGAAACATTTGATTTTCATTTTAAATAATCTTTACTTTCAGTTACAGATAATTTTTTTTCTTTCTTAAAGAACACAGTAAATTCTGATTCACTGTGTAAATTTGGGGCATACAATGACAATACATGTATAATTTGAGGTTAGAAATTCATCTTGAAATAATTATCAGGTAAGGTTAATAGAATTACAATTTATATTGGCCGGGTAGAGTGGCTCATGCCTGTAATCCCAGTACTTTGGGAGGCTGAGGTGGGTGGATCACTTGAGGTCAGGAGTTCAAAACCAGCCTGGCCAACATGGTGAAACCCCATTTCTACTGAATGAAAATAAATAAATTAGCTGGGTGTGGTGGCGGGTGCCTGTAATCTTAGCTACTCGGGAGGCTGAGGCAGGAGAACTGCTTGAACCCAAGAGACAGAGGTTGCAGTGAGCTGAGATTGTACCACAGCACTCCAGCCTGGGCAACAGAGCAAGACTCTGTCTCAAAAAAAAAAAAAAAAAAAAAAACAAAAGTAAGGAAGAAAGAGAGAAAGAAAGAAAAAAGGATAATAATTTATACCAAAAAATAGTGGATGTTTTATTCCTAATCAGAAGTTCAGGAGTATGGTCCTAAGAGTGATCTGGGACTCCTAACCAAATGGGTCCTGATTATTAACTGATACCATCACCAGCATAACTATCCTTCTACCAAACTGTCTACTACCCACACACAAAAGTTTAGACTGAAAGATGAAAATCATCATGAGTAGATGGAAAAATGAGTTGGTTTTCATGACAAGAGAATATGTTTTTATTACATAGTTAAATTATGTGGGAATCAGAACACACAATAGATTTCATTCTGAATTCTGGATACACATCTGAAAAAGCCAGTTCATGAACACAGACAAAAATATTTACAGTAAAATAAACTTTAGACATTGCAAGAGTAAACCTTCACATTTATGACTTAAGCAACATAGCACTAGTGAAAACCTGATTCAGTAACTCTTTTTCATATCTCTTGAAATTATAAAATTTCTTTTAGCTACTTTTTTTAAAAAAGAAATAGCTTATTAAATTACTTGCATGAACAGTTTCTGGACTTTCATTTCTGACAATACATAGATTAAGTGTCTTTAAAAATAAACAAACAACTACCTCCCATTACAAAAATCCTAAGTGGTAGATAAAACTTTTAAAGACATATTTTTAAATGCTTAACTATTCTGGCAAGAAATAAAGAAAGCAGATTCACAAAGGCCAAAGGGAACAAGAAAGCATAAACCCAGAGATTTTTTAGAGCATTAAATTGGACAGCTGCCAAGTGGGACATCTGCCAGGCCCTGGTACCCAAAGTTTTCTTTCAATGAACCAACTGAGTGGAATATAGATGGTAAAGACTATGGACTAATCAGGCGGGAAGTTGAATTAAACATGGCCTCATGATGCCAGCACCTTCAAAAGGCAACATCTTCAGCAAAGAATTAACCAGAAAAAATACGATACCAAAAGAAAAACTAAAAAATTTGGCTGCAGATATAGGGGGAAAAAAAGCCTGAAAATTTTGTAACCACAAGCAAGGCATTACTCAGGTTCTGAGCCAGAATTCATTCTATTTGTGTGGTCCAAAAACCCCAAGATGAAAATTTAGTTTAAATTGATACTGGGTTGCTAGTGCCTTTAGTCACCTGGCAGAAGCAAACATTTATCTTCTGTAGGGGATACATATTAAATCAGGGCCACAAAAAATATCCCTGTAAAGTGCTACAAACAAGGTCTCAATTCAAAAAGTACAAAATACACAAATACTACAGGCTTACTTACTATAAAATAAGTATACTTAATGCATTTTTGAAAGGTAAGAAAAGCATCACAAAGGAATACCAGACTATCCAAAATGTTCAGGATTTTTTTTTTTTTTTTTTTTTGCTGGTAGCAGGGAACAATGGAATCTCTATAAATAAAAACTAAAATAATTAATATAATTCAGTGGATAGGCTGAATGAAAGATTTGACACAGCTGAAGAGAGGTAGTAAATTGGAAGATGAATAAGAAATTATTGTTTGTAGAACAAGAGATATACAGGAAATATTAAAAATCAGTTAAGGGACATGCAAGGTGGAGGAAGCATGTGAAACATATATCTGTTTGGAATTCCAAAATGCAAGATGAGAAAATGTGGAAAAGGCAATAACTAAAGAGGCAGTACACAGGGACTTTCCGTAACTAGTGAAATATATTCAGATTGAGACAATTCAATGAATCTCAAGCATGATACAAATTTTTAAAAATTCACTCTAGGACAATCCAAAACATGATACATATTTTTAAAAATCTACTCTTAGAAAAACTGTATTAAAATAATAGAACTTCCAGATAAAAAGAACTGAGAAAAAAAAAGAGATTAACTATGAAGAAATGAATACTAGGCTGGTCTTTCAATAAAAAGAACAATATCTAGAAGCAGTATAGTAATATCTTTAAAGTCCTGAGAATTACCAGCAAACCTAGAATTATATGTAAGGGCTTATAAAAATATCTTCACAGAAACTAAGGAATTTTACTACCACCAGCCTACTCTAGAGGAACATCCCAGGGACAAACTTTAAGAACAAAAATATTTCAAAATGAAAAGCCTGATGTACAAATAGAAATGATGAGAAAAGAAAATAATAAATAGGAGGGTCATCAATACAGAATTTGACTCTATAAAATGATAATTGCCTAATATATGAGGTTAAAAAAACAACTACAACAAGACAAGTATAACATGTAAGTTGGGGAGAAGGGTATTTACAATGCATTCTGATTTTCAAGAATTGCATGTGAAGAGTAAAGAAATGGGTTAAATGTGGACTTTACATTTAAATTAGGGTACTTTACATTTTAAACATTTCTTGGGTAAACACTAATAGAATAGAAATATAGTATAGAACTTCTAAATTGCTACATAGATAATACATACAAACATGCATGCATAGTATATAAATCAATAGGTTGGAGAAGACAACCAATAAGTCAATTTAGGAGCTAAAAAACGTTTTAACATGCAGCACAGATTAAAAAGATAAGAGACTGTTATGCCAAGAAGTTTGAAAACATAAATGAATTAAACAAATTTTCAGGAAAATATAACTTGTCAAAACTAACTACCAAAAAAAAAAACCCATCTTAAGAGCTGACGAGTCCTATTATATTAGAATATTGATAAGTGATTTAAAATATTCCCACAAATAAAACAAAACAGAGTAATTTTAATCTTTAGTTCTATAAAATATGCAAATATTCAAGGAAGAGTTAATCCCTATTTTCACTGACACCCCAGAGTCCTCCAAAATGAGAGAACACTCCCTAACTTGAGTGTCAGAAGCCAGAAAAATTCCTTCCTTGAGAGATATGTCTTTTCTCTTAAGGTTTTCAGCAGACTGGATGAGGCCCACCTATATTATGGAAAGATGTCTTATTCAAAGTCTACTGATTTAAATACTAATCACATCTTAAAAATACATCTTCTTACAGAAGCATCTAGACTGGTGTTTGACCAAACAACTGGAAACCATAGCATAGTCAAGTTGATACATACAATTAACTAACACAGATAGGCAATATTTTTAGCTGATTAAATAAACTTAGGCTCAGAGAGATTAAATAACTTTCTCATGGACATTTGACTAGTAAGTAGCAGAACTGAGATTCAAACTAAAGGAGGCTACCTCTGATAAATATGCTCTTACTCAACATGCAAAGCTGATAAATGTAAATGTTACAATACAGAATTATCTGTAAAAAAAAAAAAAGTATATATGGAAAAGCAAAATGCCAAATACAGTCAAGACAGTACTCCAGAAGAATTAATAGTTATCATGACTTATAATAAAACAACTATAATTTAAAAGTATGATATAGTGCAAGGATAAACAAACCGACTAATGACACAAAAATGGCACAAAACAGAGACTTCAATGAACCAACTCAGGCATATGTGGGAACTTCATGTGTAACTAAGATTGAACAACAAATCATTGGGGGAAGCATTCAATAAATGAAACAAGTCCAGTCAGCTATTCATATGACAACAAAAGCTAAGTAAACTCCTAACTTATATCATAAATAAATTCTAGATAGATTCTTAACATATGTAAACAATAAGACTTCAAGACTTTTAGAAGACAGTATTAGTGGGTTGGGTGTGGTGGCTCATATTTATAATCTCAAGACTTTGAGAGACTAAAGCAGATGGATCATGTGAGCCAAGGAGTTCAAGTGAGACTAGCCTGGCCAACGTGGTAGCCTCGTCTCTACAAGAAATACGAAAACTAGCTGTGTGCAATGGTGTGCTCCTATAATCTCAGCTACTCAGGAGACTGAATCAGAAGGATTTCTTGAGCCTGGGAGGTGGAGGTTGCAGTGAGCCAAGATCACACTGTTGCACTTTAGCCTCGGTGATAGAGCAAGAACCTGTCTAACAAAAAAAAAAAAAAAAAAAAAAAGGAGAAGAAAAGAAGAAGACAGTGTTAGTAAATATCTTTGTACCTTTGGCTAGGGAAAGAATTTCTTAAACATGACATATAGGGTTCGATCCAAGATGGCCGATTAGGAGCAGCTCAGGATTGCAGCTCCCAGTGAAAGTGCAGAGGGTAAGTGGACGCCTCATTTCCAGACGGATTTTTATTACCCCCAGACCAGGAGATTCCCAGGCGGAGCGGCCCCACGGGTAGTCAGTGCGGCTGTTTTGGCCGGCGTGACTGTTTCGGCCGGCGCAGCTGCTTTGCCAGTGCCCCGACGTGGCCGTTCTCCGTACAAAATACATTGGTCTGTGTGCCCTCTTAACTGGCGAGTGGAGCTACGGGAAGGCAGATTAAAAAGGGGACTGAATCAGGGAGCCAGCCCAGGAGATTCCCAGGCAAAAAAGCGCTACGAATCTCAGCACCGCTGTTTCAGCCTGCGCAGTGTGTCCCCGCAGGGGAAATCACACAGATCCCGG
>CAUYQU010009470.1:0-27958 GCA_963574635.1 Cheracebus regulus | reverse complement strand
ACATTTTAATGCTGTGGAACCAAAAAAACTCCCCCACCCCTGGGTTTTTGAGAAAACATCAACTCCTTCCAGGGGCCCATTTTTTTTTGCCCCATAAAACCAAAAAAAAAAAAAAAAAAAAAAAAAAAAAAAAGGCCCTAACACTAGAGTCAGACAATAACACAGGGAAAGCCACCTTGGAGAAAACAGTTTATGCCACAGATGAAACTTTCCAGAAACATCTATGATTAATATCCCCAGAGAGATAGAATTTTATCTATAAATCAATTACAGGATACTTTTAAAAAGAAATATCCAGAGAAAATAGGGCTTTTTGAAATTAAAATTATGAGAGAAGAAACAAAAATCTCCATGGAAATTTTAGAGAATGAAGTTGAGAAGATATCCCAGAAAAGAAAGCAAGTATCTAAAATAAGGGAAAGAAAGGAGGATAAAATACAAGAAAATTAGAGGAATATTGTCACTGAGACATATCAACACAAAATTTGAGAGTGCTGATGACAAAAAGAAGATCCCAAAAGCTTCCAGAAAGAGGGAGAAAGAGAAAGGGAGGAAAGGTTATATGGAAAGGGCTAAAATTCAGACATCTCAAAAACAGGAATTAAATCTATTAGTTAATAGAAAATGTCTTCAAAATTTCAAGGGAAATGGATTTCCCACCTAAAATTTGATATCCAACCAAAGTTTCACTTAGAAGTCAGTCAGGGAGGGTAAAATGAAAATGCAAGTTTTTGTTTTTTTTTTTTTTTTTTTTTGAGATGGAGTCTCACTCTGTCACCTAGACTGGAGTGCAGTGGCGTTATCATGGCTCACTGTGACCTCTGCCACCTGGGTTCAAGTGATTCTCCTGCCTCAGCCTCCCAAGTAGCTGGGGTTACAGGCACCTGTCACCGTGCCTGGCTAATTTTTGTAGTTTTAGTAGAGGTGTAATTTCACCATCTTAGCCAGGCTGGTCTTGAGCTCCTGACCTCGTGATTCACCTGCCTCAGCCTCCCAAAGTGCTGGGATTACAGGGGTGAGCCACCATGCCCTGTCCAGAAAAGCAAGATCTTAAATAATTTCCTTTCAATGCGTGCTTTATTGTTATGCATCTGTCAAGCCAGACAAGATTAAAAGATTTAGGACACTCAGTATATGAAGGGAAATGGTTTGGAGAACAATGTGGCAATAGCCGTAAAATTCCAATACCTCCAGAAAAGGTGGAAGTAATGGTTTATCATAGATCAAGATGTAGTGTGAGGACTTGCTCCACTGTAGAGAAAAAGTAAAACAAGAAGAAAAAAAAAAGACACAAGATTTGGGAAATGGGATACAATTTAAAAGAGGGAAAGGAGTTTCCCAGATGATGCAGAAGCTGGGAGCTGACTTGGAGCAGCCAGTCCAGGTTGGAGCAGGCTATCAGGTGAAACTGAGAGAACCCTTGACTGAGTTTGAATTTAAACAATTAGGAAAGAATTGGCAAATTAGCGATAAGTAACCACTTAAAAATCCAAGGTAGGTATTAAGTCCTGGAAAATTCAAGTTATGCAAGAGAGGGAAAGTAATTCTCCTAATATTCTCTCCGCTCCTGGGCAATGGGGGAGGGGCAGAGGGTGTGTGTCGGGGATAGGTGTGGCATGGCGCTTGGGTGATTGGTGGTTGTGGAAATGTGTAAACTACAGCTAAATATTCTTCTACGCTAGACGGAAGACCATAAAGAAACTCTAAATAGGAAAAGAAATAGTAGTGTTCGCATGTTACTTTAAGAATGAGGGGGAATGCTGAAAGAAATGGCTACACAGATGGAGGTGGTGTTCCCAAAGTTGTGGAAGATTGAGAAGGAGCAGAAGCTGCTGCATTTCATAACATGCCACATTTGCATCTCTAAGTTCTATAAGTCAATACCAAAGGTAAAATAAAAATCCAGAAAAAATTAAAAAGATAGTGGCAGGTGTTTGACATACCTTGATTAGAGGCCATGGAGCGAAGTCGCTTCGAACGCCTCGGTTCTTCCATAAGGAATCTACAGGAGGGGGTGGAGAGAAAAACACATCAGTGAAGTTAAACCCCAGCCCCATTTCCCAAGAGCCACGCAGCGCTTCCAGTGCCTCCGCTGTCCCCAAGCCCCAGAGCTCTTGGTGATCTGGGCACCGAACCCACGAGGCCACCCAAGAGGACAGTGTGAAGGGGTTCGGGCGGGGGCTGTGATTGTGGGAGACTTTCACACCATAAAACGTTTCCAACGGGAAGCCAGTAGCTAGCAGAGACGGGCCTAGAGGCAGTCTGTTTAATTTATCCCAGTTCCTACAAGCAAAGCTGGGAGAGGGGAGACTAACTTAGGCCTCCTGGAGGAATGATCCCTCTTTAGGGGAAGAGGGAAGGAAGGTGGGGACAGACAATGGAGTTAGGAAGACAGGAGTGACAAGGGAGTTGGCTGTGGCCCTTCTGGGGGAATGAGAATTCTGTCCCCATCTGCACCCATGCAAGCTCTACCCACTCCCCAGGGACACCCAGACACACACCTGATCTCCCTGCAGCTGGCTCTGGAGATCTGAAAATTAGGAGGCCCTTCTACGAAAAAAGGCCGAGGAGCTGGAGGTGTCCGCGGGTTCACGGTTGTAGCTCTGATGTCGTCCTCCCCCAACCAGGCAGGCAGGAGGGAGCTTGTTGTAGGTCCTGGCTTGGAGCTCAGCAGAAAGCCGACTGCTCAAGGTCCTGAGCGGACCATCTTATAAGGCACCAAGGTGATTACGTAAGGGGAGTGGTCATGGGGGGCCGGCTGGGGCTGGCCTGAATCAGCTTGGAAGGCCATTGGGCCAGTCCTTCCCCACCCCCCCATCCTACCCCCCCACCCCCGGCCCCCGTCAAATGAGGCCCTGCCAAGAGGCCGCCATTCATAGATGTCAATGGTTAATTGATTAATCTAATCATTGGGGAAAAAAAGCGTAATTACATTTAAGTGCCAGCAAAAGGGATGTATGGTGGTGCCCCGAGAGTGGCTAATAGGAAGATTTGATTAGACTAGATCTGACTGTGATCTAGGAAAGCAACCAAAGGGGGATATTTGGGCTGAAATCTGGAATATAAAATTTGAAATTAGTCAATGTGAACCGCATTGGTAGAGGCAGGGAGAGAGGCAGGGGACTGAAGAACGTGTGCCGAGGCCTGGACTGGAAGGGAGCCCGACCCATTCTGGGAATGGAGGGGAGGCCAGGACCAGGCCCAGAGGTGGCGCAAGGTGAGGGGAGGGGGCGAGCAGAAGCTGGTCTTGTTCCAAGGCAGCGGGAAACCATGGAACCGTGTCCTGCAGTGGGTTAACATTTCAAAAACGGCTAGCCTGGCTGTGAAGGAGAGCAAACCCAGGGTTCTCAGATTAACTCAGGAAAGGCAAGAAGGCCATTGCAGCCCTCGGTGTTGGGTGCAGGGTCCTATTAGACTAGGACTGCAGGCAGCAGAAGAGGAGAAAGTTCCCTGGTGGGAGAGAAATTTACAAGAGAAAGAGCCCCAGTGTGGACAGCCCTTGGAGGGAAGGAGACTGCAGCCTTGGCAGCCCGTTCATTCGGACAGAGGTGGATCGGGAACCTGCTCTGAATGGGAAGATGTGGAGCTTGGCTTGTGTACGTTAGGTTGAAGAAGGTTTTGAGCTGCCAAGTGAGGATGTCAAGTGGCCTTTTGTAAAAAGAGACGAGCTTACAGAGATGGCGATGGCACTGGAAACGCGTGTGAGACACACACCACTAGCTTTTATTGTTGTGGATGCACACATAGGCTGAGGAAGAGCGCAGGAAACACACCAGGACACTGGAGGGGAACCCACAGTGGGTTCGTTGGTTTGCTTGCTTATTTTTTAGAGAGACGGGTTCTCACTCTGTACAGTGGTGTGATCTTGGATCACTGCAGCCTCGACCTATTGGGATCAAGCGATTCTCCTGTCTCAGCCTCCCGAGTAGCTGGACTACAGACCCACGCTACCACACCAGGCTAATTTTTGTATTTTTTTTTGTAGAGATGGGGTTTCGCTATGTGCCCAGGCTTGTTTGGAACTCCTGAGCTCAAATGATTCTTTCTCTTCAACCTCCCGAGTAGCTGGAACCACAGGCGCAAGCCACCGTGCCCAGGTAATTATTATTGTTTTTGTTTTAATTCTTTGTCGAGAATAGGTTTTGCTATGTTGCCCGGGCTAATCTCAAACTCCTGGCCTCAAGCAATCCTCCCACCTCGGCCCAAATCACTGGAATTACAAGCATAAGCCACCACATCCTACTCTCATAGTGCCATTTAAAAAATTCTGGCCAACCACAGTGAGTCATGCCTATGATCCCAGAACTTTGGGAGATGAAGGTGAGAGAATCACTTGAGCACAGGAGTTTGAGAACAGCCTGGGGTTACATAGGAAGACCCCATCTCTATACCAAAAAAAAAAAAAAAATTACTCGTGTGTGGTGGTGCCTGCCTGTGTTCCCATTGGCTAGGAAAGCTGAGCTGGGAGGATTGTTTGAGCCTGGGAGATCAAGACTGTAGTGAACTGAGATTGCACCACTGCATTACAGTCTGGGACACAGTGAAAACTTGTCTCAAAAAAAAAAAAAAAAAATCTAAAAATGGTGTACAAATAATGCAATTCCAGTTAGATTGTCAGTGTTGTTGTTGTTGTTGCTTTTGTTTTTTTAAAAAGTCAACTTTATTAAGGTACAATTTACACACAATAAAATGCTTTCATTTGAAGTACACAATTTGGTTAGTTTTGATAAACATGTAGGCTTGGGTAACCACCCTCCCAGTTAAAATAACAATAATTTCATCACTGGGACAGTTCCCTTGTGTCCCTTTGCAGTCAGCCCCCTCCCTGCATCCTCTGTCCCAGGCAACCACTAATCCACTTCTTATCTCTACAGGTTATTTTTGCCTGTTCTAGAATTTCACATAAAGGAAAGCATACAGTATGTCCTCTTTTCTGCCACATTTCTCTTGCTTGACTTAATTTTGTTAAGGTCCATCCATGTTATAGAATGCATGAGCCATTCATTCATTTTCATTCCTGGGTGGTGTCCCATTTCACAAACAGACCAGGGCTTATTTATCCAGTCACTCGCTGACAGACACTGATTAGATTGTTTACAGTTTGGGGGCATTATGAATAAAACTGCTAAGAACACTCAGGTATAAGACTTTGGATACACATATGCTTTCATTTTACTTGAGTAAATATCTACAAGTGGAAAATCTGGGTCAAATGTCGAGTCATTTTTAGATTTATAAAAAATTATCAAATTGCTTTCCAAATTGATTCCACAATCAATTTTACATTCCTTCCCAAAGTGTATGAGGGTTTTAGGTGCTCCACATTCCCTGCCAACGCCTGGTGTTGTTGATCCTTATTCTCTAAGCCACTCTCGTTGGAGTGGTGTCTCACTGTGGTTCTAACTTGCCTTACCTTGATGACTAATGATGTGCTTATTAGAGTTTTAAAAATAAGTGTTTTTATTTTAGACCAGTTTTAGACTCACAGAAAAGTTGGGAAAAATACAGCGTTCCCATAAGTCCCACACCAAATTTACCATTTCTAGCATCTTACAGTGTGGTACATTTGTTACCGTTATTATGGCAATAATAATTATTGGTATATTAATATAATACATCATAAACTAAAGTTTATGTTTTGTTCTGATTTGCTTGGTTTTGACCTAACATACCTTTCTGTCCCAAGACCCCATCCAGGGTACGACATTACAATTCGTCATGGCTTCTCTTGGATGAGACAGTTTCTCAGGCTTGCCTTGTTTTTGATGACTTTGACACTTTGAATACTGGTCAGATATATTGTAGGATGTCCTCTCCTGAAATTCTTTTGATGTGTTCCTTATGATCTGACTGGAATGATACGTTTTTGTAAGAAAGATTGCAGGGGAAAAGTGCCATTGCCATCCCATCCTGTCTACAGTCTATCACCATGGCTTATCTCTGTTAGTATTAGTCCTGGTCACCTGGCTGGGGCAGTGTTGGATAGATTTCTCAACCAAAAAGTGATTTTCTCCCCTCTTTCTGTACTGTACTTTTTGGAAGTCACTATCTATAGCCTACACTTTTAAAAAGGGAAGTTATGCTTTATCTCCTTGCAGGGGAATAGCTACCTAATTTGGGGTTCCCCTGTGTGGAGGATTTGCCTATTCTTCCCCATGTGTTTATTTATTTAATCATTTATTTTTATTGGCATGGATTCATGGATATCTATTGTATAGTTTAGATTATAACCCAATACTTCCTGGGATGAATTATTTAATAAATTAGCTAATTATTTTATTAAATATTTTATTTAAATATTTAATTATTAATTAGTGAATTATTTTGTTACTCAAAGTTTCTAGCTTTGGCCATTGGGAGCTCCTTTAGTTGGCTTCTGGGTCTTTTTGTCACCCTCCATCACTGTGACTTTTGGTTTGGTTTGGTTTGGGGCCCCTTCTTGCTCCCTGGCACCACAGGATGTTCCATGCTTATTTGCATAATTTCATTCTTATTGGGGTTTCATGTGCTCACCGACCACCCCATAAATACTTTTGTGACGTTTCTGTTCAAAATTTTTATTGCTTTTACTGGGTTGACTTTTTTTTTCTTTTTTCTTTTTTTTTGAGATGAAGTTTCTCTCTTCTCACCCAGGCTGAAGTGTAATAGCGCAATCTCCAGTCACTACAACCTCTGCCTCCTGGGTTCAAGTGATTCTCCTGCCTCAGCCTCCTGAGTAGCTGGGACTACAAGGCATCCAGCACCATGCTGGACTAATTTTTGTATTTTTATTAGAGACGGGGTTTTGCCACATTGGCCAGGGTGGTCTCGAACTCCTGACCTCGGGTGATCTGCCCACCTGGGTCTTCCAAAGTGCTGATATTACAGGCATGAGCCACTGCGCCCACCCTTATTCAGCAGACTTTCTATTATTGAGTTTTAAGAGTTCTTTGTGTGTTACAGATACAGGCCTTTTATAAATATATGTGTTGTGAATATATTTTACCAGTCTATGGCTTGCCTTTTTGTTTTCTTAACAGCATTTTTCAAGGAACAGATTTTAATTTTAATAAAACCCAGTGTTTCAAGCAGGAATTCCTAGGAAGCCAACACAGAGATGGAAATTAGAGTGCAGAAGGTATATGAGGTGTGCCTTTTAGGGATGTGGGAGGAGAAGAAACAAGACCACACAGTCTCAATGCTGTGCTTCAGCGGACCCCATATGATGTTCTAAATGACCTACTAGAGCTATTCTGAGTTAGGCAACAGGGCCAGGCTTTAATGTTCCCAGTGAACATTGCTGAATGCAGTCTGCCTGGTGTAGGGTGCCCCTGTGGGTAAGGGCAAGGGAGTCTCTGCAGCCAAGGCAGTCCCTTAGGGTCGATCTGCAAGGGCTGAGGGCAGTCTGCTGGTGGCAATTCTCACAGCTCAGGTCACAAATTCTTTATTCCTTAAGACGGGTCTGGTGGCAAATCACAGTTCTCATTGCATGAAATGCACCAATGCTTTCTTGTACAATTCATGGTTTTTGTGTCCCATCTAAGGAATCTGCCTACTCCAAAGTCATGAAGAGTTTTGCAATATTTTCTTCTAGAAGTTTTATAGTTTGTGCTTTTACCTTTAAGTTAACACATGATTTTTGTTACTTTTTGTGTAAATTGTGAAGTTAAGGTTGAGATTTATATTTTTAATTATGGATATCCAGTTTGTTCCAACACCATTTGTTAAAATAAATGAAGTTTTTTTTTTCTTTCTTGAAAGTTAATGACATGTTTTAAATTTTATATGGTGAATTATGTTTTAGAGGAAAAAAGTAATAAAAAAAAAACAATAGTGAATTGAGCCTTTCCCAGCTATCAAAATGGTATGGTATTGGAATTAGCTGATGAGAATAATCAGAAACCTATAATAGCTAACAATAGCTAACGTCTATTGGACACTGCCGTGTGCCAGGCATTTTCCCCAGTACTTTTCACATATTCATGCATTCAATCCTCCCAACAGCATTAGTAAGATAATTGATTGTCTAAAGCAAAAATAGTAAGAAATATGTAGTGGGTTTTAGAACATATGAAAAGTAAAATCTGTAACAACCAAAGCCCCAAGGAGAGAGGAACTGAAAGCATACTACTGTAGTCCTTACACTATACATGAAATAGTATAATATTATGCAAACTTCCAAAAGAGAAAGCTGCCACAGGCATGGCTTTACTGGTTAATTCTACTAAACATTCATTGAAGAAATAATACCAATTCTACAGAAATTCCAGTGGGACAACCATTTTGAAAGAAGGGGTTTGGCTGAGGCTGCATTGTATGGAAAGATAAATTAGAGGAAAATGATAGAACCAAAATGGCTTTAAACTGGTAGGGCATTATTAGGACAGCTCAGGAAATTTGAATATGAATTTCATACTGGAAAAAAATATTGTGTAAAGAAAAGTGTTAAATACCCTGAGTGTGAAAATTGGATTGCAGGTTATATACAAAAATTTGTTTAAGGTTTTAATTTAAATAAATTCAAGCAATTTACTTAGGTGATGGCATTGAAAAGGATGAAGACAGGTAGAAGGGGGAAAGTAAAAACACATTTTTTTATTTAGGAAGATAATGAATTCAATTGTTAACATTTTGTTAGAAGCCACTTGTAAGGAAATCTAGTTAAAATTTATAGCAGAATAATATCATCCAGTACAGTTAAGAAATTAATGTAGTTTCTTCACATCCAATTGGTTTGCTTTTAATATTGAACATAATTATTGATTGAATTTACCCATTCTTTCCCAAAATCATTTTCTTGTGTAGGTTCCCAGAATTGAGCTTAAGTAATAATGTCTGGTGTTAGTAACTCCAAAATATATTTTCTCATATTGGTCTTCTAATTGTATGTAATAAAGCTTTATTATCTGTTTAAAACTTCTCAGTATATCTCTTTTGCTCTAAATATTTAATACATAGCCTGAACTTACAAATATTGATAATCTTATCTTCATGAGACTTCCAAACCACATTGCCAGTTAAACTTACCCCAGCACTCAATATTTAATACACTCAGCTATTTCATGTTTCAGAAACATACCATATTGTCTTGCAACATCTGAACATATGTATATAGTCCTTTTCTAAAGATCCCCTTAACACCCAAGTGAATTTGACCTTAACTCATCTCTCAAGAGACTTAGAGTCTTCCTCGGTTTCCAGGCTATGTTGGTAGTCATTCTACTAATATGTTCCCATATTGCCACCAACTTAATTTTCCTATGGTATGCATAATAATCTATTGCAAATGTTTCCTTATAGAAGTTTTTGCAAGTAGCTAGTAAATCTTCTAAGTTTGAAAATGCATTATAGTTTTTATATATTTCTCTTCCTAATTCAATGGCCAGAGCATAAAAGATGTTTGATAAATGTTCGCCTAATTAATAAATGACTAATTTAGTAAGACAAAAATAATATGATAAATGATATTAATAATAACAGAAAGAATGACTAGGTAGCTATAGACTTTAGTGTAGTATTTATGAGTATTTAAGTGTTTATAATTATTATCTTTTAATGTTCAACACAGCTTTATTCTTCTGTGAGGAGCACATTTGTAAAGATTCATAACTTGCCAAAATCTAAGCATCAAAAGTTAAGAATATAAAAAAGCAATTTTACAGTTTAGCAGTCTATAAAAACACCAGTAAGCAGATATTGTAAATCACTAATAGACACAAACTTTCTCAGAGCACAACATAACCATGCTGAAAAGTGCTATAGATATAACTTGTAGCAAACCTTTCAAAGAAAACTCTATTAATCTTAATTTTTACTGTTGCATTTATCAGAATTAATGCATGGAAGATTATATATGTGAGCTATTTATATGATAATGAAATTGTGTAAAATCTGTGGTATGCACAAATCAAACATTTATATTTGCTGCCTTTCCTGCTTATGCTTATTTTGTTGTATTTGTGACTTGTAATTTATTTTCATATGTCATATTTATGAACAGGAAATTGTAATCTATATAAACTATATTCACAGAAGATATTGTATTTTAATGACTTTCTCAGTATTTTCTGTTGTATTTTCTCATTCTCTAATATACTATAAATGTATGTTCTAAATTGTTGTATATATTACTATATTTTCAACAGACAAAATCTACCTGGGTACTTCTAAATGAACTTGGAATTTGGCAAGGTCATGCCACAGAACGTGTTAAACATATTCATTCATTTTGTGAATTTATACCTACTTGGTAAAATCAGGAAGTACTGTCATTTTTTGAATTAGGGAAAGTAATTATAGAAAAATATTTCTCAAGTTTAAAAGGAGCATTTCCCTGCCATCCTCACACCCCAAGAAATGTGAAGATAATGAAAATCTGCCATAAATCAAATTCTTTATCTACATCTTGGAACTGCAAAGTTCATCTCTACTCTATATTTTGTCCTTTGACTTTCTATAGAACTTTCTTACACAGCTGCCCAAGAGCACAATACTATCCATATTCTAATGAAAATTCAATCTCAAAGGCATTCATTTCTTAGTTTCATTTTAAAGTTGTGAAATGGTTGCATTATCCACGTATTTTTATGCACGATATTATTTTGCCATTTGTCTTTTATTCCAATTTTTCTAATTTTTCAAATGTTATAAAGTGAGAAATTTAACTTTTTGAACTACCTCATTAGGTTGTTTGATTTCTTTCTAAATCCTTGGCTTTTTCTGCAATTCTTTGTATAAACACTTGTGACCTCTGATCTTTTAATCCATTCTACATCTTCTGTATTCTCTCTCCTTTCTTTATTCATTTAATCCTAGACTTCAAAAGGCTTTTTTTTTTTGGATTGCAAACTTAATTATGTAATAAAATTCGGTGGGAATAGTCACCAAAAAATTCTGATTTACAAACTTTTCAAAACCTGTTCGTGTATTCTCTTTTGTAACATAAAGACTATAGTTTCTACTAAAATAAAATATTTAAATTTTTATTATGTATGTACATACATTTATCTAATATATTAAAGTTTAACAATATTGTTTATCACAAGAAGCTGAAAATATTAATAAGGCTTTCCAAAGCATTTTTCAGGTAGGAGTTTAGTCAGTATGCACAATAAAATCAATTTCATTTGGGATTTAATATTCTGAGCTTCAATTAAGTCATCAGAAATTCTGAGGGAAGTGAAGCATGTAAAGATGAGAATGCTTTTAATTGTTTATAAATTTTCATTTTGAACATTACTATGGTTACTGATTGTAACTCACTGTAAGCCAACTTTAGCCTAAATTATATTATATATTTTATCTAAAATTTACAGTCTGAGATAGATGACTAAATACTATATAAATATGTATAACAACAGCTATTGCTAGGAACCTTTCAAATTATGAAGATTTCTGCTGATTATTAAGAGTAAACCTTTTAACTTTATGCCACTATTAGTTTCAAAGGCAAAACAATTTGATGTGTGTTATTTCCTATCCATTATTTTCCCCTTTATATTTCAATTCTCTGTTCTTATTAAAATACACTTTAATTTATGAAAGCAATTTGAGTCCACTTATTGAAATAATATTGCAACATTTGAATAAAACAGATATTCCCACATGACCCCTAAGCCTATATTTGATTCTTATTCCTGTATTTGTTTAAGAATTAGTGGACTATTGTCAAATAACGTTTGCACTTTCATGTCTGGAGTATTCTTTCACTAGTTCTCAATCTACATTTCCATTTCTACCATCATTCAAAAAGAGCATCAGTTTTTGAATTACTATTTAGTTCTTTCATTATTATTACTATTAAAAGTTGTTTACAGCTAGATTGGTATAATTGCATTTCTGTTTCTTTGATTATATCACTGATTTTTATTTTATTTGTTCTCAAGGGCCTGCTGATTCTTGAATCTCTGTTTATACGTTAAAAACTCTAAATGTGCTTCTGAGCTTGACTTCTTTCAGAATTCAGGATAAGGAGAAGGTCAAGAACTGAATTGTTTGCTTTGAAGAGACTCAGAGGTCAGTGCGTATTGGTCTTTTTAGCAGGCCTTTTAATCATTTTATCCAGAGAAAATGCCTCCAATCTGCTTATAGTTATGAGAATTCTGAGATGTTAGCAGGGGAAGGGGCTGGTGTTACAAACTATTCAATATGGAAACTTTCAACTAATCCTTTTGTTTTTATTGACATCTTATCCCCCAATCCCTGCCTCCCTGAGCTCTTCCTGGTATTTCTAATCTGAACCTCTTATAGCCCACCTCCATCTCAATGATAATCATTTTCCCTTTGCCTTGGTGGGAGCTTCAGGAAAATTAAATTATCCATCCATTTGAACTAGAAGTATGATTTGGGATTCTATGAGTGTCTCTAAACAATTTCTACCCAGCTCTCATCTTTCCAGCTGCACTTCACACTCAAACCCTTGGGGAAACAGTACCTAACAATCTAAAGGTTTTTTTTAATCTACAGGAATAATAGTCTTGCTGAGAATTATATTCAAGACCCTTCACCTTAGCCTTATAGGCAAGTCGATATTAAATTTCTTTGCTTTTTTGAGTCGGTTAACAAAAATTATTGATTTTCATTTTCTGAAATCATACTCAAATTTCTAATTGGCTCTCAGATTTATCATCTGATGGAATTTTAAATCATTTAAAAAATTCTTGATGCTACATTAGTAAGATTGTTAAATGAAACATGAATACATTCAATAAATTTGCCATTTTTACCAGAAGACTGAAACTATCCCTTTTCATACTTCAGAGTAATATTGAACACACACACACGCTCTGATACATACATTTTTATATAGCTAAATATATATATATATCACATATGTATATATATCTCATATCTCATATCTGTATAGAATATATGATGTATCTCTATATCTGTATCTTCTTGCCTCTAGAGAATAATAGGATTGAAAAAGAAAATACTGTTATGGTACCAAAAAATAATAATGTAAATTCATTCATTATTTTTAATTTTCACTTTTCAGATATCAATCAGTTTCAGTTCATTTTGGTCCAGTAGAAAATGTCCTTATTGTGTTGGTTTTCTAGGGATTCCATAACAAATGACCACAAACGAGATGTCTTAAAACAAGTAAAATGTATTCTGCCAATAGGGAAAAAAATTCCTATTCAATAAATGGTGCTGCGATAACTGGCTGTCCTTATGCAGAAGAATGAAGCCGCCTATCACTATATAAAGAAAACCTGCCTATCACCATACACAAAAATTAACTCAAGATAGGTTAAAGACTTAAACGTGAGTCCTCAAACTAAACATCCTAGAAAGAAGCCCTCAATCTTTTGTATTCCTTGGTTTGCAGCTGAGTAACTGGAAGCTCTGCCTCCGCTCTCCCTTGGCCTTCTTTCCAGTGCGTGTGTGTAGTGTGTGTGGGGTGGAGGGGCTTTCTAATGGTGACACCAGTTTTGGATATAGGGACCACCCTATCCAGTGTGACCTCATCTTAATCAGTTATATTTGCAAAGACCCATTTACAAATAAGATCACACTACCCAATTCATTTTCTGATTCTACTGAATTTAAGATTGTTTAAGATATTCTTTCTCTTTTGAAATTCATTCTATAGTAGGTGATTTTACTTCATATTATATATATATTTAATAATAGACCTACCCAATTTAGATCAATCATAAAATAAGCACAACTGCTTTTTTAGTTGATGCTAAATTACCAGAATAGAAGATGCCATATTCTTTTGGTTTTGATAGATTCCAGTTGCTTACATGTCCTTCTTTTTTATTTGGTTTTATTTTAAAAATATGATCAAATGAGTTTCTAAATCTAAAGCTTGCACTATGTCACTTTCTGATTTCGATAAGACTCTATGAAATCTAAAAATTTAAAGTTTATCTATTCTTATTTAGTTATAAATATCCTAGTCATTTACATAATACCTAGATAACAGATATTTTAAACATTTTTGACATTTCTGTCTGAACTAAGTAGAAAATGCTAAAAGCTTACTAGAGAGCGAAATAAAACAACTAGCTCATATGTTCTTTTTAATTAAAGAAAATGATAAAATATAGCTCTGTGGTAGAATATAATGATCTCAGCATATGTTCATCTGCCTTGTATGTATAATCACTTTCTATTTGTGCCAGGTCTTAGATAAATTATTATTATTTTAATATGAAGAAATCACAGGTATAATTACCAACAGGGAAATATTAGTTTACACATTAAGCTATGATTTTATATGTACACATGCGTATGTTTTCATAATATAAAATATGTATTAAATTTATAATGTTGATAAATAAATCCCCTTTTTAATGATCACCTTATTTAAATTGGGGTTGTGGGTACATGGATTTGAGAAAAGTATATTTTGAGCATATCTGAGGAAAATAAACATATTTGTTGTGGAAGACATGAAGATTAGTGATTCAAACTTCTCATAATGTCTATCATTTTAGCAAGCCTGTAACTAGCACAAAAATCATGGGCTCCCTACTAGACCTCCTAAACACAGTAGATAGGGTTATTATAATAGGAGTGTCTAAATAAAGCCTGATGATCATCAATACCTTCCCTGGGGAAGGAGTAATTGAGGGATGTCATGACCAGACAATTGAGATGTGAAGAAAAAGTGGAATAACATATGTAATCTATTTATTCATTTTTTCTTCTAAATCAATAAAAATATGTAAATTTATTATATAATATAATAAACTTAACATGCATAACAAATAGAAGTGGGAGCAGTGGAGATTCTAAAATCCCACATGGTTGATAGTATCATGATGTTCTGGCAATTCTAAACAACTCAGTTATAAAAGATTCCCTCACCCCTACTCCACTCATCTCACAATCCTTCCAGCTTTTGTACTACTGGCAAGAAGTGTTCCTGATGCAACATTCACTGCTTTCTGCTTTGAAGGAATCCTCTATCCTGTGAATATCTCTCCACAGATAGTAAGTTCTTAATGCAGGGGATGGAAGGGCACACACAGAAGTGGGAGGTGGAGGATACGATGGAGAAGGTGGATAGGGTAATGAAGATGGCATGGAAGACTACATGGTATTTCATATATAATTTCTAAATGTGTATATTCTGCCTTTGAGTTAAGATCCTAAACATTTTTAAAAGTTCTTAATCAATTTCATGAAGGTCAGAGAGAAAATGAGCAATAGTACCTAATTTGAGGCTTGTAAATTTTCTCTCTCTGTGTTTTTAGAAGTATTAGACATGATTGTATTAACTGACTGACAACCCAACATCTAACCTGGCTCATCCTCACCTTTCTGCCTTCCTTCTTCTTCCTCATTTTTTTTTTTGGCCCTTCCCCCGGTGTCCCTTTTATGACTATGGGTTAAGCAGTGTCTAGGGACAAGGGGTAAAGTATTGAGCAAAACAGGTACTACTCTGCTTCACATTGTGTTTATAATCTAGAAACAATGTTGCACTTGGTGACAATTTAGTTTGTAGCAATTATCACTGTCTAAAAAGAAAAATTATGTAGTAATAAACAATTTTGTGAAACATATGTACTTGATTCCAAATGTTGTAGAGCCCCCAAATTTAGGTTAATGCTCCTGATACATAGTAAGCCAAACACTGACACATCAACACTTAGGAGCAGAGAGAGGTTTATTCAATTTGGCTAAAACAAGAAAGCAGGAGAGAGAAATCTCTTGAATTCTATGTCTTTGAACATATTTGGTGGCTTTTATGAGTAAGGTAGTTATCTGAGGAGTGAGATGTCCTGATAATCAAAGCTGTTTATGTCCCTTGGCCTAATCAAACTTCTAGATCCTATCAAGGAGGTCTGCATGGTCTAAGCTTCATTGTTCTTTGAAAGACAAACCAGTTTATTAATCCTGTGGGCAGCCCTTGGTGGTTAGGATGTGAAGTTAATCAATTTCTAGTGATTACTCCCTACTGAAGCTACTACAGGCAAGCAAGCATGCATGGAGAAGAAAAGAACAAAGAGAAAGAAACTAAGTAAAACAAAGTCTTGTGATTTTTATGAAATACAGGCTTGGTTACAAAAACACAGAAGAGATAAAATAAATGAACAAATAAATAGAATTACAGACATTTTTATTGAGATATATTTGCTTGAATAGGCATTAGCTATGAGATATATTTACTAATGTAAATGCATTTAAATGAGTCTAACTGGTTGACCAGATTCCAAAATGCAACTAACTAGCATTGTCTCTGATACAGAATGTGAAAATGTTGTACTACAAAAATATATTTGACGTTAATGCTAGCAACATTCACTACACTGATTCACATTAGTGATGAGACCTTGGAGAAGCATAAAGTTATAGTAAAATGAATGTGAAAGGCAAGCTAAAGGCAATAATTGCCTTATAAAAGCCTTTCATTAAATATCAAAATGCTGAGTTGGCCAACACCATGATTCTGAAAGCAAAAGCTAAATTTTTAAAAAAGGAAGTGTTCCTTAAGCTCTCCAAGACATGTTTTGTTTTTTTCTCTAGGAATTCAACTTTGAAGGTTAGGAGAAACTGAGTGAAGACAAACTCTCAACTACATGAGAAACGAGTAAAACTTTGATTGATGTATTAAGAGATTATTGCATTTCTTCTTAAATTATAGTCATAAGACTCTAATTTTAGGATTGACTTTTTTTCCAGGAAACATGACAGATGATATTTTGTTTGCTAACCCATTAAAAGCACTGTATATCAATGTTGTGCATATGTATTAATTATGTAATTTATAATGAAGATAATTAGTCTTGTAAATAATTGGAGGAAAATTAAAGTCAATATCAAAAAAAGGCAAATTCCCCAAAGTAACATAACCCAGTTGTGAAATAAATAATAATATATTCAAGTTGATGAAACAAATATGTAATTAAAACTCTTTATTATTCTGTGAAGACCAGATCATAATCAATTATAAATTATTAAAAATGTACCAGATATAGTTTTTTGATTATTTCAGTTTTTCAAATGGCATTTTGGTGTCTATAGGATTATTTTATTTTATCTCCATACATACATGAATGCCCCCTTAAAGGTCTTTTGAAGTATTGGCCAGAAACAACAATAACAAAAAAATGTATAGGCATACTTTCTGGTTGTTCCAGCTTTTAAATAGAACTAAACATTCAGTGCTTACATTATAATAGTACAGTATTACTCAGTTTTGTTTCATTAACAAACAAGTCTCAAATCTCAGTGATTTACATAAAACTTTTATTTTCAGATTATATTACTCATCAGCAATTGCAGTTCAGCCATGGAATTTGCTCCACATTTATTTTTCTAAAATTGATGTTGAAGTTTGAGCCCTTATTTGGACATTATTGCTCTTGAGGACACATGAAAAGGACAAGAAGGGGCAAAATATGAGATTCCCTTAGAAGTCTCAGCTCAGAACTAGCACCTTGTAACTTCTGCTCACATTGGTTCCAGAAAGCCACATGATCATTCCAGAAAATGAGGTAAGGAAGTATACTCTGCCTATATGTGACAATGGGAGGGGATGCTTGGTCTTCTAACAGGGAAGAGAATGAATTAATTGTTGAGAAAAATAATATAATCCATTATTGAAGTATTTTTAATTTCCTGCTTCCCTTCCAGTATATCTTTGAAAACATTTATGACCTTTTAATTATCCTAATAACTCCCCTTCTCCAATCTAATTCATAGTGCTTCTAACATATGTATGCATAGGAAACACTTGTAAGTTAAATTAAAAGGGAAAGTAATTATGAATAAGCTATAGGGTCTCTCTCTGCCTAATTCTGTTATTGCTATTAATCTTTCCACTTGTCCTTTGATACTGAATACAAAGAAAAAAAGCAAAAGAAGAGAAAAACAACCAGCCTGATGTTCTAGGAAAAGTTGGTCATTTTCTAAAGCAATATAAGCCTATATGTTCATAACTGATGGACACAATAATATTCTTGTCATGTGAGCAGAAAGGAGGAAATTTGTAGGGTCACAATTTATAAAAGCTCTGCATCCTGTTTCCAAAGTCTAGAGAGACATTCAAATACTGAAACTGGGGGTCCTTAGTAGTCCCAGGGTGGAAAGTTTCTATAATTGGGACTCGCAGTGAGAATATAAGGAACATTAAAATGCCATTAACTTCAACTACTCACAATCTGATAATACATTGAATTTGATTATTATGACATTATAGAGATATGTATAGTATCCAAATGTTCTTTAAGCTATTTACAAAAGTGAATATGAAAGTGCATCTGGTACCAAATATATGTATATGCCACCTTACCCCATGTAGAGAAAATGCAGTACAATGTATTGGATCTATATTCACTATTCTTATGAATATAATGGCCAATTCAGTTTATTGAAAGCAAGTGAGTTTCAAATGGACTGATTTCACAGGACTAAAACCTGGAACAGAAACATGAGAAGAAATGGAGAGTAGTATACTTCAGTTACTTATTGGTTTTTTTGTTTTCTTCAATTACTGTTTGTCACTCTGCTTTTTCTCTTTATAAGTTGCCTTTTGACTGGCATTACTTTGATATAAGACAGCTGCTGCCGAATTTACCAAAAGTGAAATGTTGCAAACTGCCAATTGAGTTTTTAATGTTTTGTTTTGTGTCAGTGTTGTTAAAATCATGAAATCATTTTCTAACAAATTACATCAGTGGGCTATGCTTATTTTTTCCTCAAAACAATCCGCCTGAGCAAAGACCTCCCTGTTCTGATAATAACTTGAAACAGGTATGCATTTAAAGTTAAATATCCTAAGTGTATGCTTAAAACTAGATGTAAAACACAAAAAAGGAATATTTAATTTCATAAAACCGATTCAACTGGAAAGGATTGCAGTTTCTCTCTCTCTCTCTCTCTGTCTCTCTCTGTGTGTCTCTCTTGCTTCCAAACATTTCAGTCATTTTATGAAGAGTCCAACCATTATTGAATGAAAAGAATATCCTCTAACCAATGTGCAGGCAATGTTCTATTTTCTTTTGTGTACATGTGAAAGAGAGACTGGTTTAGAAGAAAACAAGAAAGTGGACTTGTGCTATTTGCTAATATCATTAAAACGTTAAGCCAATGAAATCTCTCCAATTTATAATGAGACTCACAATATAAAATTGCTCATTTACATCTCATATCCAGAAATTGATAAAACTTTACTGTCTCCATAAAGTGTATATATAAAGCAACTTTTAAAAAAACTTGTTTGCCATTCAAAAAAAAATTTTTTTACACCATTTGGATAGATCACTGGAATTAAAGTTTAATTATAAGTCAATATAAATATAAAATGCATTTTGCTTACTATATAATAGAATGTATAGTTCTATAAACATGATAAAATTCTAAATTGTCCAGGGTTTTACATACATAAATAGAATTTCTAACATATGTGACAATTCTATATTCTGGGGGATATCTATACATATACACACATATAATATTTATATGTATGTGTATATAATATATATAATTATTCAATCCTGGAGTTTTTTTAACTTAAAAGGAAAGTAATAGTCTTTGATATTTGCATAGCTATTCACTATTTCTGTTGCTCCTTCTCCATTTTTGAAGATGCACGTTTCCCTCAAGTATCATTTACTTTCAGCCTGTAGTGTTTCCTACAGACCAGTTTCATTGGTAAAATTTTCTAATTGTTTTCTGTCATTTAAGAATCTCTTTCTTTCACACTCATTCCTAAACAATAACTTAAAAGATATTAAACTTGGATTTGACAGTTCTTTTCTTTCAGAGTTTTATGTATATTGTCCAAATGTCTTTGCCTTATGTGATTTCTATTGAGAAATTTTGTGTCATTTGAATCATATTCCCCTTGTATATGTTGTTTTGCTTTATGTTTTACTTTAGCTGCTTTCAAATTATTTTATTTATCTTTTGTGTTCAGTCATTTTATAATGATTTGACTTGTCATGGTTTTCTTTTAGATTATCCTGTTGAAGGTTAAATGAGATTTTTATGTAAAACTTTAAATTTATTAATTTAATTATGAATTTAAATATGAACTTTTAATTTATGAATAGGAATTATTCCTTCAAGAACTTTTTTCTGTCCAAATTTTACTCTACTTTCCATTTGATGTTTCAGTGACATGTTGTGCACTTGGATATCAGAAACTCAAGTCCCTGAAGTTCTAATTTATTTTTCTTTTAAAATATTATCTGTTCTTCAGATTGGATAATTTCCATTGTTTTATCTTTAATTTAATTGAGTTGTCTTCTATGGTTTCCATTCTGCTATTATGCCCAGTTTTTTTTTTTTAATTTTAAATAGTCTCCTTTTCCATTGTATAATTTCCATATGATATATTTTTAGTTTATGTTATTTGTTGAAAGCCTTTTTTCCTATCCATTCCAAATGTGCTTACCTTATTTTCATGGAACATAGTTATAATAATATTTATTTTATAATATTTGTCTGATAATCCATTATATGTATAACATTAAGGTTTAATTTCTGTTGATGTTTTGTCTCTTGAGAATTTGTCACATTCTTATTCTTTGTGTGGCAGGTTACTTAGGACTATATTGCAGACATTATAAGCAATGTGTAATAAAATGCTATATTTGAATTTTCAACATATAAAAGGAATAAACAGAAAATGCAAGGAAATACTGCAAGGCAACAAAAAAAGTCAGGAAAAATAATGAACACATGCAAAGGATATGAATGGCAATTTCTCAAATTAAATTGTAATGCAAATAATTAAAGGAAAATACACATGGTAATTATATTTGGGCAAATAAAATACCACAAAATCTGTAAAAAATCAAAATTCAGTAATACCAACTATGAGTCATTGTGCACTGCTTATAGAAGTAAAAATCAATGCAAGCATTTTTAAGAAAAATTTGATAAGAATAATTAAAGTCAGATAATAATTTCCTGTGAGCCAACATTCTACCTTTGGATATATTTTTTGAGGAAAACTCTTGCAAATGTGTAATGGATCTTGAGTTACAATGGTCTTTCATCATTTATTGTTTTGTCAGATAGATGGAAAGAATCTTGAGTCCAGCATAAAAAAATCAGTATATAACATGTTAAGTGTATTTGCTATGAAATACTATGAATCATTTAGAAGTGGTTAATTTACTGTCATGGTATACAGATGATAGATGTTTAAAGCATATCATATAAGCACAATAGATAACTATATAATGGAGAATATTGGTAAAAATATCTGGAAGATTATAGCTATCTCTGCTGGTGTCTCAAATATATTATCTCAGCATTCATATTTCTGTACATGGCAATGGATTCTTAGTGAAAACACCTGAGTTTCTGCCTAAGAGCTTTCTCTAGTTTTATTAATGTGCACAGTTCATGTTCAGGGAAAGTCAAAGTGAGAGGAGTTAAACCTCTAAAAGTCAGTCTCAACCCATAATTACTAAACATTGGTGAATACATATGATATATTCCTTGGGAAAGACAACTCGGCCAACTACATTTTTTCAGGAGGGCCCAAAGGAAACTACCTTTACAAATGCATAAGTAATAGAATAGTGAAGTGGGATCAACGATGTATCTGAGAAACTCAGTGGTGGCTCTGCTCAGCAGGCCAGGTGGTAGACAACAGACGCCACTAGAACTTGGTGGCCTAAATGTAAATTGGTATAATAAGATTATGGAATTATAGAGCTGGTAACAATGGCACATACCACATCCAAACCATAGCTCCCATCAATATGAAATTCTTCCCCAGGATCAAAAGACAACAGCTTGTTTTCAAAATTATTTTTGCAAGAAGTTTGCAGGAAATCTCGTAGTGACTGTTCTCACAATAAGGAATATAGTTCTACTGAGATACTGCAAATATCAAATAGGAAATTCAATAGATTAGCAGCTGTTAAAAGAATTTAAAGATGGAGATGACTAGTTTCATAAGAAAAAGTCATTAAAATATTCAATCAATAAGAAAGCATGGGAAAAAAAAGGAAAAGTTTTGTTCAAATAAGAAATATGAATATTTTTTCATTATGCTTAATGAAACCTATTAAGAATTTGTGGATATCAGCCAGACGCAGTGGCTCATGCCTGTAATCCCAGCACTTTGGAAGGTCAAAGCTGGCAGGTCACATGAGGTCAGGAGTTCGAGACTAGCCTGGACAGCATGGTGAAACCCCGTCTCTACTTAAAAATACAAAAATTAGCAAGGTGTGATGGTGGGCAACTGCAATACCAGCTACTCGGGAAGTTGAGGCAGGAGAATGGCTTGAGCCTGGGAGGCAGAGGTTGCAGTGAGCCGAGATAGCACCACTGCACTCCAGTCTGGGTGACTGAACGAGACTCTGTCTCAAAAAAAAAAAAAAAAAAAAAAAAGAATTTGTGGATGATAGCTGTGAATAGTAGTGTAGAAAAAGACAGTATAGAGGCTTCAATATTCTGGATCATCATTTTCCTTCCTATATTTCTCTTCAATAGTCTAAGCTAAATTTCAGGGGTTTTGTATTTTTAAAATTGTTGTTGTTTTGGTGGTAATACTATAAATCAGCTAAGAAATGAAGACACACACATGCCTGTACTTCATCTTCATGTACACACATACACACACACACACACACACACACATTATACCAATATATTAAATAACATACACGTATAACAAAACTGGTAGCAAAATATTTTGGATCATCAAGCATTCCTGTCCCAAACAATAGAAATTCTCTGAGTTAAAAATATGGCAAAATTTTGCTCCTTAACTGACAACACTATACCATTTCCTACTCTTCATATAACAAAGATTTATTTTTATACAAGTACAGAAATGAAAATGTTTATTGTACTGTTTTATACTTGTCTGTGTCTTGAGGTTGTGGTGTGGATGAGAGAACAGTAGGTATAGTTAAATTTATAAGCTAGAAAGGACAGAGGTTTATGTACATGGTATCTTAGCTGTTTCTTCAGTATAGAAAATAAAGCCACTAGTCCAAGAAGGCATGTAAAGAAACTATGTCAACACTGAGATGCTATAAATTTATAAAAGTGACAGTAGCATAATAAGCCAAGCTACTTTAAATATTATAAATTGTCTGATGTATTAATATATTTAGAATGGAAAAACATGATGAGCTATTTCATTTTTCTTGCAGATAGTTTAATAAAATTCAAACGCAACATATATGACATTAATAATCACATAAGATGGCTGCAAAACAAGAATCTTCCATTAAAAACTATTAATGTATAAAGAAATAAACCTGCAAGAGGCAAAATTTTTCATATGCTGATCCTTACAATCCTCTACTCCTCCTGCCAAGCAACTAAAAATTAAATAAATACTAAGCACATCTAGACTAGGCAGAATCAGGGACTTACTTTGCTTGGATGAAAAACAATTATATATTGCACATAAGATTTATATATTCCTTAGAATCTTGGGTTTGATGGGATGGAAAGAACATATGTCTCAATTTTATTCTTCAGGCACAGACTGCCTCATGTTTGCCTCAGTAACATTTAGAAGCATGTCATATTATTCCTTTCAAGGATCCATAAAAATTAGCACCATCATTTAAGAATTTTACTTTTTCTTAAAGTAGGCTTTCTTCTCAGATTTTGAAATATCCCTTTTCACAGCATGTGGAACACAAATAACTTTGGCTTTAAAACGACTAAATCCCATGTAGGCTTAATGCGTTGCACAATGTAGCCATTTATTTTATCACATTTGTAAGTGAACATCATATGATGCTATCTCCACATAGAAATGTTTATAGAGCTCATGAAAGAATACAATGCAGACAGTTGGTAAACTGCCAATTAACAGAACCAAAATACAGGACATATAAGACTCCGAGAGAAAAAGAGTGATGACATGGCTAAAAATCAGTGCAGTATTATGTGATATCAGACATATAATTTTAAGTAAATATAGAATTCTATATTATGCTTAGTAATTTGTATTTTAAACATGCATTTAGTATTTTAAATGAACATACTAAAATATTAGCTTTGCATTCTAACATTTCTGTTAGCATTTAATTATCGGAGTTATTAAATTCTAAGGATTGGCAAAGTAAAATGAAGAATAAAATTTAATTGTTATAATCTTTCCCTTATCTTCACTGGTTTGCTCAGGGTGCTGGCCATTGACATATTTGGTGGTTAGTTTGAAAATTTCAACATTTTTGTTATTTATTGAAATTATTATAAGATATATTATTTGCTAGTAGAAAAATATTATTTTAAAGTCATAACTTTATTGCCATTTTAGTTTTTCTGATAATCTCAAGATAGAGATGAGAATTTATAAAATTGTAGTACACTGATATCAGATTCATAACAGAAAGGATCTATTTCTTTGGTCATGCTTCTTCTGGTATATCCTGATATGAGAGAAGCATCATAATCATACCTTATATAATTGGGATATTAAATATCAACAATTTCTCTAGTGATTTATCATTTCTCATCACCAGTTGCTATTACTTCTCTCCAACATAAATTACTAATCCCAAATCCTCAAAACCTCTTGTTCATAAGTAGCATATTTGCTACTTCTCCCTGATTTGACATTTAAGAATTTGATATACCTCTGTTACAAAGTTTGATGCTTTCCTAATTTATATATTTTCACATACTTATTTAGTCTTTTTTAAAGCGTCATTTGGAAACGACCCTTTCTTCTTAGTAAACACCTTGGCCAACTCAAAATTTCTTTGCTAATCCCCTTCTACTAGCAATTTAAAAGTCAGCATTCCTTAGATGACACCATATTCAAAGCTCATTATTTCAAATAGGACAGTCTTATTTTAAGTAATACTTTAATTACTTAAAAAAATCAGTATTGTAATATCTTCATTGTTAACTAAAAACAATTCACAGTCATCTTTTGCTGCAAATCAGTACTGAACCTACTTAGAATTTTGGAACACTTTGATCTCTTTTTTCTTCTTGTTAGCTATCAACCCTACATCAAATTATGACAAAATATGTTTGAAAAGCAGTCCTTGTAAAACATGAGGTTTAACTGGACAGCTAAGTCCCGATTTTCTTTCAAATCCAAAATAATTAGAGTTTTTCTTACTAAAATAATAACAAATTGCCTAAATTTTATTGGTCTGCCTGAGGCTTGAAAACTAATTTTGTGAACAAATAGAAAAGTGATAAACAAATAGGTACACAGAGTAAATTAGATAAAATAGCAGCCAGTAACAGAAGTACCTCAGATTCTAATATTCAGTTTATATTAAACCACCCTAGTTAAACATAAGAGGTATATATATATGTGTGTATGTATATGCCTTTACTTACATATTATTGTATGTTGTCAACACAAGTGTCTTCTCTATATGTAGAGACTATCATATAAGTCCTTTTACATCAATTGCTGACTTTTTTCTATAGGTACCTTTATTTATATATCATGTAACACATGTATATATATACTTTATATTATTATATTAATTATATAATACCATATTATTATAATATTCTAGTTATATATTTAATATTATATTTTAATCATATTATATTAATTGTATAATATAAGGTAAATATAAATATATAATGTAATTATAGTATATATGTACAATGTATATAGAAGATATATAAAGTTATATAAAGGTATATAAATTAGAAAGGTATTATAAGGTATAACTTATAAGGCATATAATGCTTTTGTATATATAGCTTATATATTCCATAATTAATATTTATATTTATAAATCATATAATATGTAATTATGTTATTATTATATTTACAAATTATATAATTATATGATCATATAATACCTTTTATATGTATACCTTATGTATTATGTTAATATGTAAGTGTATATATATGCTTATATATAGGTATATATAATTGTAGCTGTATGTATGTATATGTAGATATATGTGTGTATGCATGCATATAAATATATACGTAATGCTTTTAATTGACAAAAATTTCATACATTTATCATGTACATTTTTTCTTGAAACATGTATCCATTGTGTAATCACCAAATTAAGCCAACCAACATATGCATTACTTCACATAGTAATCATTTATATCCCTAAATTCAAATCTCTTTGATACAATATTTTTTTCTACTTCTGTTTTCTAAATTATTAAATCCTTCAAAAGAGCTAAGAGCTAGATTCAAGTGAATTTCTGGAATTGTCTGAAGACATCAATTAATTTCGTGAACAATATAAATAACTATTAAGGATACAGAATCATAGTAATATTTTCTTGAGTACTAGAATCATCTAACTGATGGTAAATTTTATTTTTCCTATCATTTTTTGCATCATCTTTAAAATCACTCCTGAAATAATCTAATTCTTATCAGGCAAATAGAGCTGTGGTTATTAGAAAAATATTGGCTAATTCGTTTAAGACATCATTACATTTGTAAAAGATAATTTTATATAGTTTGAGATAAAAATTGAAGTAGATTAAAAATGATTGATAAGACATGATAATAATTAAACTTTTTCTTGTGTGGTGGCTCCAATTATTTTTTCATGGACTGTGATTACCAAAATTGGAGTCAATAGCAAACCAGATACTGGGAGATGTGACTGTTGACTAAATATATCTTTTATATGAGAATGACAACAATATACACTGATTCAAAATGAATTATGCCCATGATGGCAATGCAGGTATTTGCATTTTGTCATCAAGTTTCTCTTCTATTTAATTATGCCAATGACTACCAATACATCTACTTGAACTTAGATGCTATCCTTAAATTTAGTCCTGAAGACTGTGAGTAGATAATCTTTTAACTATCATTGGTATTTGGAACTTCTGCTCTTATTATAAAATATTTTGAGATTAATTTACTGTTATTGCCTTTAATTTTGTTTTCTCCTACTTAAATTTGGTGAACCAATTGCCTCCTCACTCATATTTCCCATAGACTATTAATTCAACTGGCCATAAAGTAATTATTCTAAATGTAAAATCGTTTCCATCCTGTCTGCACATAAGAAGCAGCAGGATCCCTTTTTGAATAGTTTTCCAACTATCAGTGGAGTTCAATTAACATAGTATGTAATTATATATGAGAAAAAAATTAAAATCTCCACAGATTTCTCTCAAATTCTGGCTCTTTGCCTTCAGTGCAGGGTTGAGTGAAAAATATGGCAGTAACCCAGCCTGCCCTTATTCCAAAATCAGCCACAATAGAATCTGCTGGATTGAAATAGAACATTAGGAGTTTAGTTTGGCACTCAGCATATTCAACCATTACTATATTTGTGACATGATTCACTGGGCCAGTGCCCAGAGGAACTCTGTGTCTGGCTGCCCAGTTTTGAAATATGGAGAAGAGTTCATGACCACCATGCTTTGTAAATCTTTATTACTGAAAATTTTATTTCTCTATTTAAAAAGGCTATGAGATAGCCAGATGTGTGTATTGGGAAAAATCAACCATTTTATGAAAAGGCTTTTGTGTATAATTTCTAAAAACTCATTGGTATAAGTTGAATTAGTTACATGTTGCTTTCTAGCAGAGTAATTTCTGTATTTCTATAGTTGGCTAAAAATGATCAGCATTCAAATTTCATTCAAAGATTCTACAAATATATCATCAGAGATATTGCACTTTATTAAATATGCTGTTAGAAAAACTATATTGCATAGTGGAAAGAACATGAACTTTGTATCAAAGAAACCTGGATAAGGAGAGAGATCCAAGATGGCCGATTAGGAGCAGCTCAGGATTGCAGCTCCCAGTGAAAGTGCAGAGGGTGAGTGGACGCCGCATTTCCCGATGGATTTTTATTACCCCCAGACCAGGAGATTCCCAGGCGGAGCAGCCCCACGGGTCGCCAGTGCGGCTGTTTTGGCCGGCGCGGCTGTTTTGGCTGGCACGGCTGCTTTGCCGGCGCCCCAGCGTGGCCGTTCTCCGTACAAAATACACTGGTCTGTGTGCCCTTTTAACTGGCGAGTGGAGCTACGGGAAGGCAGATTAAAAAGGGGACTGAATCAGGGAGCCAGCCCACGAGATTCCCAGGCAAAAAAGCGCTATGAATCACAGCACCG
>CAUYQU010009469.1:0-31208 GCA_963574635.1 Cheracebus regulus | reverse complement strand
ATTTATTTATTTTATTTTTTTTTTTTTTCTTTTTAAGACAGGGTTTCACCATATTGGTCAGGATGGTCTCGACCTCCTGACCTCAGGTGATCCACCTGCCTCAGCCTCCCAAAGTGCTGGGATTACAGGCGTGAGCCACCGTGCCCGGCTTTACATACACTTCTCTAATAGAATTTAATGGCAAATTTGAAAATATATAGCTTATACTTTGAAAATAAACAATTTGAATTTATTTACCATATAGTTTAAGTAATTTAAATTAAATATGAAGACTTTGTGAACATATTTAAAATATATCCAGAGAATGAGAACCTCTGTGTAAGAGAGCAGGTCTTTTTCTTTTTGTATTTTTTCTTACATATTATGATCATTTGTTGCTACCAAACAAATAACTAGGAGGGCTGGCTTTGGTAGTTCTATCTGTTTTGAAAGAACTTTATAAATGTATACTTACTCACGTGTTCATTATTTTCTACAACATGTATATTTTGTATAGAAGGCAAAAGTTAACTTGAAATTACAACTGGTAATTTTCTTCTGTTTTTCTATTTTAAATGTAGTAGACTAAGAATCTTCATTTTTGTCATGTTTCACTTTTATGATAATGTCTAAAGTTGAACTTCAGATAAATATGATTTCTATTTAAGGCTGCCATTTTAAAGATTGTATTGTAAAACTGTACTGGCCTAGATACTACAATTGAACTTTTTTTCTTTTTAGTTACTCCACAGGATCCACTGAACATAGGATGTTGCCACAAAGTCTACCTCGTGTATTTTTCTCTTTGACTCATGAGCTGCGCAATTGCAGATTGAGCACAGTGTCTGCAGACTGTGTTGAAAAACTCTGAAGAACCTAATTAACACAGGATGACCTAGGAGTGATTCTAAGTCTATAACAAGATACTACTCATTAGTGAATCTGTCAGTCTTAGTACTGAATGCTGCAGATAACAGCAAGTAGTTTCTCCTTTATTTCTGAAGTATTCACTTGACCTTCCATCAGTAAGACGGACTTTTCTAATCTGTTCTGGGAGATATTAATGGAATACAGTCATGTCCACTCAAGACGAGAGGCAGATTAATACTGAATATGCTGTGTCCTTGTTGGAACAGTTGAAACTGTTTTATGAACAGCAGTTGTTTACTGACATAGTGTTAATTGTTGAGGGCACTGAATTCCCTTGTCATAAGATGGTTCTTGCAACATGTAGCTCTTATTTCAGGTAAGTACTTTTAGTGTTTTAAATAGAAATTCTTTGAAATGTTACTTAATTTTTTTAAAAAGCCACATCTCAATGTTTTGCTTAAGTTTTCTATTCAGATGACGTAGTTGTTGCCAAATCTCATTCTTGCATGTGTAAGGGACATAGGAAAGAAGTTTTATAAAGATTTAAATACAAGAAATGTGTTGCAGTTAACTAAGGTGAAGTTTTAATATTGCGAAGGCAGAGATATTTAGAATATTTCTAGACAAAAATAAATGGGATAATTTACACTTTGAGATTCTAAAATGCTACCTTTAGAAAATAGTGATCTCTGTTTTTAAACTGACAAGTTATCAGGGTCAAATAGTAGTTTTCAGAGGGTAAAAGTTGGTGCTGTTACACATGCTAATACTTTTCTTTGCAAAATATATTTTTCTCTTACTAACTAGACTTCTTGCCAGATTTAAATATTTAGTAACTAATAACATTGTTGGTGTTCTCTCTACCTCTGAACATAGTAGAAGTTAATTTAATTCCTCTTTGCTAATAACAAATGTGTAAAGCTTAACTTTACATTTCTATGATCTTTTGCATCTTTGTTGTACGTTTCCTGAGCAGAATAGAAGCCAAGGCATAGAAATTGCTTTATTTGTTCTTTGCTTTTAGGTTATTTTTGACTTAATATTTGAAAGCGAAAGGGAGAATAAACTGAATTAAATGTGATCCAGCATATTTCTATTACAAATATTAGCAGTCATCAGTGAGTTTGGTTCTGCTGTTCTTTAATGGCAGCTATAGACAGGACAGATTTCATTTGACCTTTCAAGGCTAACTTACTTGCATGAAGATACAGACACTTCACATTCCCTAACTCATTCCATGATGATTGCAGAAGCTAAGGCCCAAATACCAGTTGCCTTTACTATGCCTACACATTTTTTTTTTTTTTAAGACAAGAGTCTTACTCTCTTGCCTAGGCTGGAGTACAGCAGTGCTATCTTGGCTCACTGCAACCTCTGCCTCCCAGGTTCAAGTGATTCTCATGCCTCAGCCTCCCAGGTACCTGGGATTACAAGCATGCGCCACCATACCCAGCTAATTTTTTTTGTATTTTTAGTAGAGATGGGGTTTCACCATGTTGGCCAAGCTGGTCTCGAACTACTGATCTCAAGTGGTCTGCCAGCCTCGGCCTCCCAAAGTGCTGGGATTATAGGTGTGAGCCACTGTGCCCAGCCCAGTGCCTGCGATTTTTGTTTCAGGTTAAACTGTGGATTTTTCATGCAATTTCAGGCACTGATTTTCTTGTTTGTTAGAAAGTGTAGCCTATTTGAAAATAATTGTTCTACAGCCTCATTGATCATGAGAATCATTTTGTTAGGTGCTTTTACAAATGGAGATTCTTGGATTTCAAACCCAGGAATTCTTATTGAGTGGGTCTGGGTTATGGAATCAGAATCTATATATTTAAAAGCTTCCCAGGCCGAGTGTGGTGGTTCATACCTGTAATCCCAGTGCTAGGAGGCCTAGGTTGGGGGATCACTTGAGCCCAGGAGTTTGAGACCAACTTGAAAAACCTAAGGAGATCTTATCTCTACAAAAAAAATTTTTTTTTCAATTAGCCAGGTGTGGTGGCGTGTGCCTGTAGTCCCAGCTACTCCAGAGGCTGAGGTGGGAGGATTGCTTGAGCCCAGGAGTTAGAGGTTGCAGAATTGTGGTCATGCCACTGCACTCCAGCCTAGGTGACAGAGCAAGACCCCATCTTAAGAAATTTTAAAAACCTAAGTTTTTACAATTTTGAAAGAAAATATCTTCCCATATGGTTGTGACATGTGGTTTGTTTTTTCAGACCCATTGTTTTAGCAGGTGGTATTGGAAAATCAGGGTTATAGATTCAGTAAATATCTGGGCTCATTGGCTCGCCCTCCCTTCCACACCTTTAAAAAAAGAGAGAGATAAGGGTCTCATCGTGTTTTCCAGGCTGGCCTTTAACTCCTGGGCCCAACTTACCCACCTCAGCCTCTCAAGGAGGTATAGGCACACACCACCACTCCTGGTTCAAGTCTGGGAAATTTTTTTTTTCTTTTTGAGTTGGAGTTTCACTCTGTTGCCCAGTCTAGAGTGCAATGGTGCTTGGCTCACTGCAACCTCCACCTCCCAGATTCAAGCGATTCTCTTGCCTCAGCCTTTCGAGTAGCTGGGATTACTAGTGTGAGCCACAACGCCCGGCTAATTTTGTATTTTCAGTAGAGATGGGGTTTCTCCATGTTAGTCTGGCTGGTCTCGAACTCCCAACCTCAGGTGATCCACCTGCATCTGCCTCCCAAAGTGCTGGGGTTACAGGCGTCAGCCACCATGCACAGCTGAGTCTGGTTTCATTTCTTTTTTTCTTTTTTTTTTTTTTAATTTTTAATTTTTAAATTTTTATAGAGATGGCGTTTCACCATGATGACCAGGCTGGTCTTGAACTCCTGATCTCCGGTGATCCACCCACCTCGGCCTCCCAAAGTGCTAGGATTACCAGTGTGAGCCACCGCACCCAGCCTGCGTCTAGTTTCTTAATACCCCGTAGATACCAAGGGACAACTGTATATTATCTGTAAAGCAAACCAGATATTTATTAAATAAGTAGAATAGTTCAGTATTTGTTTGGAGTTGAAGCCACCCATCATTAAAATCTTGTGCCTGGGACAGTTTCATATCCACAAGAAGAAAACTCCTACATATTTTTCCTCCCATATGCTGTATATCTTTTTCTCTGGTCTGGGTAGGTTATTGTGTACTTCCACAATAATTTGAGCTTTTCCCAAGTGTTCTTCAACTAGATTCTGCTCTCAGAATTGTAAATTTCAAAATCTTTACGTATAATGATGCTATACATCTTTACTGTCAGAGATTTTTTTCTTTTGGACTAAATACATTCTTCCTTTGTAATTTGAGCTGCCATTTCTATCTATCCCACCAAGAATTAGTAGATACCTCTGAATAATAGTTTTAATATTTCTTGGTAACATTTATAGTTCATTTTAGACCCAAAATGAGAGGATTACTTGAGAATTACTCAGTTCTTCTGTGGTGGTACTTCAGACTGTTACAGTATTATGAAATTAAGCATTTTCTGTTTCTTAGAAATGTCAGTTTAAAACTTGCTTGATCAGATTAGCTCAGCTTCTGCTTAGCTGTGGTCTTCAGGAAGCACGGTTTCTTTACAGGAGTCTGTCAGTCTCATGTCTTAAACCATAGTCTAGAATAACCAGCATCATCTGTGAAGTTAACTGTTCGCTTGCCCTCCTCACTTTTCCAAAGTCACTGCCTCTCCTCGAATCAATGTAAAGACCACTTGGTCCCTGCATCTTGCATTGTTACTCTGAACTCCTACAGTTCTTTTTCCGGTTTCTTGTGATCATCTCCTATTTTTCCATGTCATGTAGACGAAGCTGGCAGCAGTGTTAAAGAGTTTCGTATCATGTCTTATATATGTTTTTCAAGAATATTTCCTGGCTCTTCGTTACTCTATTAGCTTTATTCCTGGCCATCCTGTATTCTTCATTAGAAAGTCAATCAACCACCCTGATTGTCATTATGCCACTCTTCCTTCTACTGTCTGTGTGTCTGGAATTTAGTTGCTGTCCTTACTGCTTGTTCTGAGCCATGCTGGAAGTGACCAGTGACTACCTAATTGCTTTTGAAGTGCTAATTTTCTTAACCCCACAGTTTTTTGTTTTTTCTTAAGAGACTGAGTCTCACTCTGTTGCCAAGGGCTGGAGTGCAGTGGCATGATTGTAGTTCACTACAACCTTGAACCCCTGATCTCAAGCAGTCTTTCCAACTCACCCTCCCAAATTGCTAGGACTACAGGCTTGTACAACCATGGCTGGCTAATTTTTTCTCCTTTTTAAAACAATTTTTTTTTTTTTTTAATAGAGACAAGATCTCACTACGTTGCCCAGGCTGCTTACTTTTTGTAGGGATGAGTTCTTACTGTTTTCCCCATGCTGGTCTTGAACTCTTGGCTTCAAGCAATTCTCCTGCCTCACCCTCCTCAAGTGCTGGGATTATGGGCGTGAACCACTACGTTCAACCCGACTCCACAGTTTTTGACACCCACCTCTCTTGTTCTGAGTAGCATTGTACTAGTCTGGTTATTAATTTTCGGAAGTACCTTTCGACCTGCTGTAATTCTTTTTCTTTTTTAATCCCAATTGAACTCTACCTCAGGGTGATCATTGGGATTTTAGGGTGGGTTTTCTTACAGTCTTTTAGTCTCCTTCATGTAACTTGTCACCTGTGTCATTTTGTAGGTAAGTCATGGCCCACTGTATTAATGCCTGACATCCAAAGTTCAACTAATATTATTTAACTCATTATTGTATTATTTCCATTTGACTCAACTACCTTACACATCAAATATCAAGTACCTGAAAGTAAACAGGTAGGTTTGACTTTTCCCAGTCTACTTCCTACTCTGTCCCATTCCCTGTGATTAGAAAATCACCATATCTGGCTGGGCATGGTGGCACATACTTGTAATCCCAGCACTTGGGGAGGTTTAGGTAGGCATATCACTTGAGGACAGGAGTTCGAGACCAGCCTGGCCAATATGGTGAAACCCTGTCTCTACTAAAAATACAAAAATTAGCCAGGTGTGGTCATGGGCACCTGTGATTACCAGCTACTCAGGAGGCTGAGGTAGGAGAATCGTTTGAACCTGGGAGTTGGGGGTTGTAGTGAGCTGAGATAGCACCACTGCACTCTAGCCTGGGTGACAGGGTAAGACTAGTCTCAAAAAAATTAAAAAAAGAAAATCACCAGATTCGGTTGGCTCTTTATAGTGGTTTTTGTATTCATTTCTGCCAATGTAACTACCTCTTATGTATATTATTGTCATAGCCTCATAACCAGTTTTCCTGTCTCCAGCCTTTAGTTCTTGTAGTCTGTCAGCACAGAATATTCATCCTACATTTATCACTTATTTTGTCGTGTTAAATTCAGACTTGGAACCCTTCAGTTTTCCCCACTATCTACAAGGAAAAGCTCAGACTCTTTTTGTCTCATTTAAAGGCCCTCTGATCTGACTGTTCTCCATCCTTCCAATTCATTTTCCGGTTTCCTGCATGAGTTCTTATGTTCAAGTTATAGCCTTTCAACAATCGCTTCTTATGTTTTACCCTGTTTTATCCATTTTGAATGCCTTCTTCATCTCTGGCCTTGAGGAGCCCAAGTTAGTGACTGATGGGACACCCACTCTTGACCACTACATGCAGGGGCTTTTCTCTCTTATGTTCATCTCTTGCCTATATATGGGCATTCTACTTTGTATTCTCCACAGTGCGAGTTGCCTTTCCAACATGATTTCCTGTGTATAATAGATTTTTAGGAAAGTGTCCTGCATATTTTTAGGGGTTTGAGTAAATGAATTTTTAACAGCTTTATTGAGATGTAATTTACATACCACAAAATCTACCCATTTTAAGTGTACAATTAAATGAATTTTAGTGTATTTACAGAGTTATACAACCATTTCCGCAATCTAAATTTAGAGCATTTCCATCACTTTGTGCCTCTTTATAGTCACAAACCCCATTCTTACAGCTCTAAGGAACTTCTAATCTACCTTCTGTCTCTCTATATTTTCCTTTTTTGGACACTTTATATAAATGAACTCATACATTATGTGGTTTTTGTATCTGGGTTCTTTCACTGAGCCTAATGTTTTCAGGTTCATTTATGTTAAAGTATATATTAATACTTAGTTCCTTTTTATTGCTGAATATTATTTCATGGTATGAATATAAGGAGTAAATAGAATTTTGATATTTTCACTCAAAGTTGCATGGTTGAATAGTCTGGTGTATTTTTGGCACTGGATTTTATTCTTGTCTGTCATCTCCCTCAGAAATTTCATTGGCTAAGCACAGTGGCTCAAGCCTGTAATCCGAGTACTTTGGAAGGCTGAGGCACGAAAATTGCTGGAGCTCAGGAGTTGGAGATCAGCCTGGGTAACATAGGGAGGCCTTGTCTCTACTAAAAATTATTTAAAAAGCTGGCTGTGGTGGTGCATGCCTGTAGTCCCAGCTACTTGCAAGACTAAGGCAGGAGGATCACTTGAGCCCAGAAGGTCGAAGCTGCAGTGAGCCACGATCTCACCACTGCACTGCAGCCTGGGAGACAAAGCAAGACCCTGTCTCAAAAAAAAAAGTTTCAATTATAAGTAAATACCCTAAATAAACATCTCTTGTTGTCTTATTGTTTTTTTCAGCTCTACATTTGTTTTGCACAAAACCCTTACAACTTTGTTTTCTCCATCTCTTCTGTAGGGCCATGTTTATGAGTGGACTAAGTGAAAGCAAACAAACCCATGTACACCTGAGGAATGTGGATGCTGCCACCTTACAGATAATAATAACTTACGCATACACGGGTAACTTGGCAATGAATGACAGCACTGTAGAACAGCTTTATGAAACAGCTTGCTTCCTACAGGTAAGCTTTTTTTTTTTTTTTAAATAGATGGAGTCTCGTTCTGTCACCCAGGCTGGTTGCAGTGCAGTGGCACTGATCTTGGCTCACTGCAACCTCTGCCTCCCAGGCCCAAGCAATTCTCCTACCTAAGTGTCCTGAGTAGCTGGGGTTACAGGCATGCACTACCACGCGTGGCTAATTTTTGTATTTTTAGTAGAGGCGGGGTTTCACCATGTTGGTCAGGTTGGTCTCAAACTCCTGACCTCGTGATCCACCTGCCTTGGCCTCCCAAAGTGCTGGAATTACAGGTGTGAGCCACCGCGCCTGGCTTACATGTAAGCATTTTTTTCCTTAGTTATATACATGAGTTGTGGCTTATTGGTTTATTATGTGATTTATTTTGTGAGGAAATATTGTTACATCTTTTTAAATTATTTTTTTGAGATGTGGTCTCGTTTGGTTGCCCAGGTTGGAATGCAATGGTGTAGTCATGGTTCACAGAAGCCTTGAACTTATGGGCCCACTTCAGCCTCCTGAGTAGCTGGGACTATTGGTGTGCACCACTATGCCCAGCTAATATTTTTATGTTTTTGTAGAGACAGGGTCTCACTGTATTGCTCAGGCTGGTCTCAAACTCCACGCCCAAGCGATCCTCCTCCTTTGGGCTATCAAAGTCCTGGGATTACAGGCATGAAACACCATGCCTGGCCTAGTAGTGTCTTTTGTCTATGTAATTTTCTTATTTACATATATTAGAAGGTAAAAATTTTTTTCTCTTTATAAAATGTGTAAGGGAAAAACAATAGGATTTGATTGCCCAGTAAACTGAGTAGTTTTGTAAGGGGGCTGTAAATCTGTTAATAGAAAGTGTAGGTGAAAATTTTATACTGGTTTCATATGTTTTACTGCCTAATATACCTGAGAATTTTGATTTCAAGTTGTCTTTTTTTTTGAAACAGTTTTGCTCTTGTTGCCCAGACTGAAGTGCAGTGGCACAATCTCAGCTCACTACAAGCTCACCACAACCTCTGCCTGATGGGTTCAAGTGATTCTCCTGCCTCAGCCTCCTGAGTAGCTGGGTTATAAGCATGTGCCACCACACCCAGCTAATTTTTGTATTTTTAGTAGAGATGGGGTTTTGCCTTGTTGGCCAGGCTTGTCTGGAACTCCTGACCTCAAATGATCCACCTGCCTCAGCCTCCCAAAGTGCTGAGATTACAGACCTGAGCCATCACACCCAGCCAAGTTAAAGTAATTTGTAACAATGTTCATTGAACTTGTTTCAATTTTTTTTTTTTTTTTGCTTAGGTATACTAATTTTTGAGGATACTACTTTTCACAGAAAACTTGTAGAAATTATTATTATTATTTTTTTGAGATGGAGTCTTGCTCTGTCGCCCAGGCTGGAGTGCAGTGGCACAGTCTCGGCTCACCGCAACCTCCGCCTCTTGGGTTCAAGTGATTCTCCTGCCTCAGCTTCCCAAGAAGCTGAGATTACAGGCATGCACCACCATGCCTGGCTAATTATATATTTTTAGTAGAGACGGGTTTCACTGTGTTGGCCAGGCTGGTCTTGAGCTCCTGACCTTGTGATCCACCCACCTCAGCCTCCCAAAGTGCCTGGATTGCAAGCATGAGCCACAGCACCCAGCCAGAAATTATGATCAATATTTATAATGGCTATGTGACCATATTGAGCAATTAAGGAGACATATTTAAACAAAATAAAACAAATGATGGTTGATATATTTATGTATGACAAACTGTTTTACTCTTTATTTCCCCATCATGTTCCCTTTTCAAATTTTAAGAGAAATACAAGAGTTTTGTCATTTCATCTCCTGTTTTGGAATAACATTGTATTTCACAAAGTTTCTTCAAAGAGAGAACTTTTAGACGAAAGGTTAAATTTGGAGCACTGTTCATGATATTTTGTTAAGTGCTTGATAAATATGCACTGAATGAATATGCATGACACTGGTTGAATGCCAACACCTGGGTGTAATTCTGGAAACCAGAACTCAGTTCATGCTTTATGTAGTTTCCTTCCTTTTTAATCTTCCATAGGTTGAGCACCCTTTATCCAAAATGCATGGGACCAGAAGTCCAGTTCAACCAGTTTCGGATTTCAGATTTTTTCAAATTTTGGGATATTTGCATTATATTTACTAGGTCAACATCCCTAATCTAAAATCTAGATTCTGAAGTGCTCCAGTGAGTATTTCCTTTGAGTGTCATTGTCAGTGCTCAAAACGTTTCAGATTTTGGAGCATTTTGGATTTTGAATTTCTGAATTAGGGATACTCAACTTTTACTTCTTTTTTTGTGTGTGTGACAGGGTCTCACTCTATTGCCCAGGCTGCAGCACAGTGGTGAGATCATAGCTCACTGCAGCCTTGATTTCTGGGTTCAAGTTGTCCCCCAGCCTCAGCTTCCTGAATAGCTGGGCCTATAGGCGTGCATTACCACACTTGGCTAATTTTTTGATATTTTGTAGAGATGAGGTCTCCTTATGTTGCCCAGGCTAGTCTCCAACTCCTGAGTTCAGGCAGTCCTCTCACCTGGGCATCCCAAAGTGCTAGGATTACAGGTGTGAGTCAGTGCACCTGGCCAACCTTTATTCCTTTTCCATATAAAATTGTTAGTGTCCTGCTGTACCCACAACTCTGGGGAAACTGAGGCTGGGATAGCTTACTGGTGTGTTAGTAATTCCAGACTTGAATGGGAGAAATGCTTACTGTAAGCACTGTCTTTCTATAGGTTGCAAGTTTTCATTACTTTTTATTTTTAGGGACAGTGTTTTGTTCTGTAGCCCAGGCTGGAGTGCAGTTCCATGGTCATATCTCACTGCAGCCTCAAATTGCAGGGCTCAAAAGATCTTCCTCCCTTGGCTTCCAAAGTGCTTGGATTACAGGCATGCACCAGCACACGCAGCTAATTTTTTGTTGGTCCTTCTTTTAAAAGCAGACATTTCTCAGAATTACTAAGGCATTAAGGAATTTTAAGAAAATTAGATTCCAGAACACTATGTTACTGTAAATATCAACAGTGTTCCTTACAGTTTTTTTCTGTCATTTTAATGAAAATGTATACATCTGCTTGCTCAAATGCAAAACAAGACTGTGCCTCTTAGACTGTGTGGCCCTGGCAAGCCTGAGATGAGGTATTCTGTGATTACCAATGTGACTGTCACTATTAACCGCATGAAGTGAACATGCGCTTCTGTACCAGGTGCTGTACTTATACTTTATATATGGATTCTCATCTGATCCTTACAGTGCTCATTTTAGTTAGATAACTGTTATTTTCCCATTTTATCGAAGAGAAAACTGAAGTCTAGAGACAGGAAGCTTCTTGCCTGATAACTAGTTTCCAGGTACTAACTGGCCAATTCAAGTTTTAAATTCAAGCAGCCCGCCTTCTCAGTGTCAACAGCTTCTAGTTAATCACTATGATGCTGAATAAATATAGTAGGTAGCATATCTGATTCAACTGAGATCTACCTTCTTAAGAAAAAATAAATCTAGGAAGCTTACAGTGGCTAAGATGGGTCATTTAAATCTAGGTAATTTGTAACTGCACATAAGTCTATTTTGTGTTCCTTTGATTTGTTATCTTACCTCTCTAAGAATAGCAAATAACTACTCTCATTCATTGTGCATGATTTTCTGATTTTATGTGACTATCTTGTCTAAGTTGAAGAAACCAGAATCCAGCTTTTCAACAATAATTTTCTCTGTATTATGATTTATTTACATTTTTTCTTATATTTTTCTCAATTATATATAAAGTCTAGAAAAGTATGACTTACGTATAAATTTCCTTACATATTCCTTAAGGCTATTCTGTTTTTTAAGAGCCTATTTATTGTTATACTACTGGTTCCTAAATAGAACAGTTAAGTAGGCCACTGAGTAGGAAAAATTACTGCAAAATTATAATCTTCTGATTTTATTACTACCAGAAGACCTTATCTCTTAGCCTAGATGTGTGTATCTGAAACTAAAAATTACACTGTGGGGATCTGATTAATATACTTATGTCTTACATAAAAGTAAAATGTGTCTATCCTGGCCCTATCAGCGTGGTTTTTTTTTTTCTTTCTCATTGCAGGTAGAAGATGTGTTACAACGTTGTCGAGAATATTTAATTAAAAAAATAAATGCAGAGAATTGTGTGCGATTGTTGAGTTTTGCCGATCTCTTCAGTTGTGAGGAATTAAAACAGAGTGCTAAAAGAATGGTGGAACACAAGTTCACTGCTGTGTATCATCAGGAAGCATTCATGCAGCTGTCACACGACCTACTAATAGACATTCTCAGTAGTGACAATTTAAATGTAGAAAAGGAAGAAACTGTTCGAGAAGCTGCTATGCTGTGGCTAGAGTATAACACAGAATCACGATCCCAGTACTTGTCTTCTGTTCTTAGCCAAATCAGAATCGATGCACTTTCAGAAGTAACACAGAGAGCTTGGTTTCAAGGCCTGCCACCTAATGATAAGTCAGTGGTGGTACAAGGTCTGTATAAGTCCATGCCCAAGTTTTTCAAACCAAGACTTGGGATGACTAAAGAGGAAATGATGATTTTCATTGAAGCATCTTCAGAAAATCCTTGTAGTCTTTACTCTTCTGTCTGTTACAGCCCCCAAGCAGAAAAAGTTTACAAGCTGTGTAGCCCACCAGCTGATTTGCATAAGGTTGGGACAGTTGTAACTCCTGATAATGATATCTACATAGCAGGGGGTCAAGTTCCTCTGAAAAACACAAAAACAAATCACAGTAAAACCAGCAAACTTCAGACTGCCTTCAGAACTGTGAATTGCTTTTATTGGTTTGATGCACAGCAAAATACCTGGTTTCCAAAGACTCCAATGCTTTTTGTTCGCATAAAGCCATCTTTGGTTTGCTGTGAAGGCTATATCTATGCAATTGGAGGAGATAGCGTAGGTGGAGAACTTAATCGGAGGACCGTAGAAAGATACGACACTGAGAAAGATGAGTGGACAATGGTAAGCCCTTTACCTTGTGCTTGGCAATGGAGTGCAGCAGTTGTGGTTCATGACTGCATTTATGTGATGACATTGAACCTCATGTACTGTTATTTTCCACGGTCTGACTCATGGGTAGAAATGGCCATGAGACAGACTAGTAGGTCCTTTGCTTCAGCTGCAGCCTTTGGTGATAAAATTTTCTATATTGGAGGGTTGCATATTGCTACCAATTCTGGCATAAGACTCCCCTCTGGCACTGTAGATGGGTCTTCAGTAACTGTGGAAATTTATGATGTGAATAAAAATGAGTGGAAAATGGCAGCCAACATCCCTGCTAAGAGGTACTCTGACCCCTGTGTTAGAGCTGTTGTGATCTCAAATTCTCTCTGTGTGTTTATGCGAGAAACCCACTTAAATGAGCGAGCTAAATACGTCACCTACCAATATGACCTGGAACTTGACCGGTGGTCTCTGCGGCAGCATATATCTGAACGTGTACTATGGGACTTAGGGAGAGATTTTCGATGCACTGTGGGGAAACTCTATCCATCCTGCCTTGAAGAGTCTCCATGGAAACCACCAACTTATCTTTTTTCAACAGATGGTACAGAAGAGTTTGAACTGGATGGAGAAATGGTTGCACTACCACCTGTATAGTTCAGAAGTTCAGGGAGTGCACGCCTGAGTTATGTGCTTTGTCATTTTCTTTGCTAAACAAAAGAGGCTATGAAATAACTAAATATGAGTACATAAAAATCTATCTTTGATAAATTTTATTTTTATGCCCTTCTTAATATTTGCATCAGTATAATATATATCAGTGAGTCTTACAGAAAGATATGCTTCCATAATATGAAATAGATTATTCAATAATTGAGAAACTTTATGTGTAATCATGAGAGTATAAGAATCTGGATTATCTAACATTGTTAGCCCTGTGTATGTACAGTTCAGAAAGTTCACTTATAAAAGTAGTTTCCTGTTCCTAGTGTGGTATATCACAAATTGTGCTGAGGTTATTTTAGTATGTGTATTTCATTCCCGTGCTTACAGTTTTCAGTGTAATTAATTCAGCTGCACTTAACATTAATGTCCATGTTGGTATAGAAATGTCTAAATCCTATACTCTAGTTGAGGAAGATCTTCCATTATTTTATGGTATTACACAGGGAAAGTTATGACTGCAGGATCAGTCTATACTATACTATTAGGTGCATGTATTCTCTTTTCACTAATTTATACTTGTCTATCTACAATACAGGTCTTCCAGTCAGCTGGTCATTTACCAGGTGTGGACTTAATATTGCTGGGCTTGCAATAAGAATTGCCAGCCCCTCATCGTGCGGGTCTGCGTGGAGCTTTACTCAGTAAAGGCCTCCACTTTCTATATTACGTTAACATTGGCTCATGCATTTAACTACCTGCTGCTGATGTAGTTCTCCATCTTCAAGATTTAGAGTGGGTTAACCAGGTCATTACATCTTAATTTAATAACAAGCATTACTGTAGAGTGATTGTGTATAGATCTGTTAGCTGTTCAGGGTGTGTTTTTTTTAACCTGTTGTGTGCGTGTGGGAGTTAGGATTAGTAAGGTGAACTGTTCAGGAATTCTCTGCACTAGCTGTGCAGAAGAGCAGATAACTAGCGCTGCTCTGGCATTAATCCCAGGAACCACTAGCAGTAGTGGGGCGCCACCAATCTAACATGAGCACAGGTGCTTCATGACAAACATTACTAGCATGTTCAACTGCATCATGTTCTGGCACTGTATTTTGAATGACATTAATTTATTAAATAAATTGTATATATTCAATATCTATTTTTCTTTTGTTATGGAAATGGTCTAACTGCTTTTTAAATTTTGATTGTACTAGGTCAGCTTTGCTAGTTACAGGTAAGCCACCTATATGTATCTTCAGAATTTTGTTTGATAGATATGCATAGGCTTTCCTTAGGCTAGTGTCTTTCTACCTGGTGGCATATTAGAATCATTTGATTCTAATCATCCTTTATAGAAGCTTGAGATGATGTCTGAACCTCACCCCTAACGGAATGGTTTCTTCTGAGAGCACATCATTGATCATGTTTACAAACTTGAACTGCCTCTCTACTGCGTACCGAATAAGTCCAGATTCCTTACCACATTTAAGGCTCTTTCTAATTTGCCTTTAAACTATCTTTACTGCCCTATCTTGGATTGTTTTTCCATAAGCCTTATCTTCTGATTAGGCTTTTGCTATGCTTTTTGATGCTATGCATGCTACTCAGAATGGTCTTTTCATCCAAACTTGACCTGCGGCTGTCTCAAGAGCTATTTAAGGCAGTTTTTAAAGAAAGGTGAAAAGTATCCTTTCTCATGTTCTTAGTACCTTGTACCTAGATCTTATTCATTGTAGTAATCATTCTATTGAATATTAGTAGTTTTGGCTAGGTATGGTGGCTTATGCCTATAATCCCAGCACTTTGGGAGGACCAAGTGGGAGGATTGTTTGAGCCCAGGAGGTTGTGACAAGCCTGGGCAACACAGGGAGACCTCATCCATCTCTACCAAAAAAGTGATTAGCTGGGCATGGTGGCATATAGTCCCAGCTACTAGGGAGGCTGCGGTGGGAGAATCGCTTAACTCTGGAAGGTCAAGGCTATAGTGAGCCTTGATTATGCCACTGCACTCCTGCATGGGTGACAGACTGAGACCCCGTCTCTAAAAGATAAAATAAATGAATATTATTGATCTTCATGCTTTTCTACAAAACGACCAGTGTTAATATTCTTATTTACAGCTGCGTTCTCCTGCAGTGTAGCCCAGCACACTGTATATTTGGTGATAAAACTGTTGGATGAAAGCAGATTAAAGGGCTTCAGAAAGTTTGAGAGTCAAATCCAGTATGCCAAATTCTTTATTCTCATTAGTAGTTCCATTAGTCACCTTTTAGCTTACCTCTCTATCCAGCTTAGATCTGTCATCTTAATACTTCTGTCACTATCATGGCAATATCCTAAACTCCTTTGCCCTATTGTCAACTTAAAACTGACAAAATCTGAGCCTTACATGAATTCAACTCTTATCTTCCTTACCTCTTTTTTCTCTCTCTCTTTTTTTTTTTTTTGAGGTGTGGTCTTACTCTGTCACCCAGACTGGAATGCGGTGGCATGATCTCGGCTCACTGTAACTTTCATCTCCTGGATCAAGCGATTCTCCTGCCCCAGCCTCTACAGTAGCCGGGGTTACAGGTGCCCGCCACCACACAGAGCTAATTTTCATATTTTTAGCAGAGACAGGGTCTTACCATGTTGGCCAGGCTGGTCTGAAAATGTGTGACCTCAAGTGATCTGCCTGCTTCAACCTCCCAAAGTGCTGGAATTACAGATGTTATCCCCCGCCCCCTGTAGCCAGCCTCTTCCTTACTTTTTTTTTATACGTGGGTTGCTGAGCCTTGCTACAGAAAACTACATGATGGCAGATTGGTGCCACCATATAAGTTGTGATTACCACCTTCAACCAGGGCCTCAACATTAGCAAGTTTGTTTGCTCTTAACAATTCGAAACCTCCAGGTTTATTAAATCACCATCCCCACTCGTCCTCTATCAGATTAGAAATGTAAGCATCTGTATTAAATATTTCATTCTTTCCAACGTTAGAAATTTTGCTGATTCCACTGGCTTCCAAACCTTTTTTTTTTTTTTGAGACAGAATCTCACTCGTTGCCTAGGCTGGAGTGGCACAGTCTCGGCTCACTGCAGCCTTCACCACCAAGTTTCAAATGATTCTTGTGCCTCAGCCTCCTGAGTAGCTGGGGTTATAGGCATGTGCCACCACGCCCAGCTAACTTTTTTTTTTTTTTTGTATTTTTAGTAGAGACGGGGTCTTTCCATATTGCCCAGGCTGCTCTTGAACTCCTGGCCGCCTCAAGTGATCTGCCCACCTTAGCCTCCCAAAGTGCTGGGATTTCAGGCAGGAGCCATCACGCCCAGCCTTAGTTTTTAAGCAATTATTCCTAGCTGATTTTTATGCTGCCTATTTCTTCAGTATCTTTAACCTCTCTAAAGGAAAAACGGCCAAACCATTTTTAAAAAAATATTTCTCACCTCAACTTTTTCCCTCTTCTCCCCTTCACAAACCTTGTTCCATGCCTTGTCTTCTGATGAACCACGTTTCACCACTGAACCCAGGTGAGAGCAGTTTGTGCAACTATCATTCCACTGAAATTGGAACATCAGTCTTTTTAAAGTTCAGAGGCTACTTGTCTCATTGATACATGATCGTAATCACACCGAACGCTTAGTGTGAAACACTGAACTGGACTTCTGAAGTTATACTTCTCTGGTTTTCTTCTTATCTTGGGGTTTTCTCCCTATCTTGGGGTTTTCTCAGCCTCTTGCTGATCTCACCTCTAACTGTCTCAGATCTTGGTGTTCTCTATTCACACATGCCCTAGGCAATCCTGTTCACTTCAGTGACTCATGTTGATACCCTTCAGCCCAGACCATTACCTGAGAGTCCGCCTTGGATATCCACCTCGGATGTCTCAAGGGTCTCAAATTCAACATGTCTGAAGAACCTCTAGTCTCTCTACCGACACCTGCCTGTGGTTCAGGTTCAGTAAGTGGCACCATCGCCCACTGGCTTGCTAAGGTAGAAACTTGAAAGTCAACTTTGACTCTTCCCTCTTCCTCACCTTTATGAATTTTGTCAGTCATACGGCCTGGTACCGTTTCAAATCTCTTGAATTCATCCTCACTTCCAACACTTAAGCCCCTATCGTTTGTCACCTGGAGAATTTAATAAATTTCCAAGTGATCTCTTTTTCAAAGTTAACTGCATTATTGAGCTGTAATTCACATTCCATACTTTTCACCCATTTAACAGGTACCATCCATGATCTTTAGAGTATTCACAGAGTTGCCACCTATCGATCCGTTGTGTAACATTTTCATGCCCCAAAATCCATGCCATTGTCCGTTCCCTCCCCAGATGATCCCTGTAGATGCAGTTCTTTGCTCACACTTTCTCCAGACTGCCATCAGATTTCTCTCCATAAAATATTATGTCATTCTTTTGTTTAGAACATTTATTACTTTTGAAATAAAACCCAGGTTATTTTCTGATTTACAAGGCCTTTTGAATCTGGTCTTTGCTTGCTTTTCTGGACTAATTTCCTTTTTTACAATTTATAAACTGACCAAATTGAATGTTTTAGTTACTTTAATGGGCCTTACTTCTTTTTAAACAGTTTTTTCTGCCTTAAGCACCTTTCCCCATGGATCGGTTAAATCTTAGGTAACCATACATCCTAGTTTATGCTTGTTTTCACTATCACTCTCAAAAGTGTGCCTGTTTGGATGGTAAATGATATGGTAACCCTGGTTAAGTTCAATTTACACATGAAGTGACTTCCTCTAGAGGCTTTAACAAAAATTCTACCTTGGTTCCTTTTGTTTAAATTTCAAATGCACCTCTTATTACCTAACACCAAACTATTAGTTATTTTGGTTGTCTTCACTGCTGGGAGGACAAGGGCTTGTGTCTATCCTATTTGTCTCTGTATCTTCAACACCTAACAGTGTGTGGCACATAACAAGCACAGAACTGAACAAAACCTATGTAAATGAGTGTATAGGTCATGAAGAAAATTTTAATTTCAGTAAAGTCATTCAGGCAACTATTTTGGAATTGTAATTAGTACTTAAATGTCTCTGACACCATGAAGAAAGTATTTATCAAATGAATTGACGTTAAACAAAACCAAACTTCCCAACATGAAAAAAGGATATAACCAAGTAGAGTTTATCCCATAAATAAAAGATTGCTTTAATATCAGAAAATCACATAATATACCATACTAACAGAATAAAGGGGAAAAAAACCCATAGGATTGTGCCAACAGACACTGATATGGTTTGGCTCTGTGTCCCCCAAACTTCATGTGGAATTTTGATCCCCACGTGTCAGGGTAGGGAACTGGTGGGAGGTGACTGGATCATGGGGGCAGTTTCCTCCATGCTGTTCTCATAATAGTTCTCAATAGATCTGGTGGTTTAAAAGTGTGGCACATCCCCCTTCACATTTGCACGCACTCGCTCTTTGCTTTCTCCCCTTTCTCCTCTCTGTTTCTTTCTGTCTCTCTCTCTCGTTGCTATGTAAGATATGCCTTGCTTCTCCTTTGCCTTCCGCCATGATTGTAAGTTTCCTGAGACCTCTCCAGCCACGTGGAACTGTGAGTCAATTAAATCTCTTTTCTTTATAAATTACCAACTCTCAGGTAGTTCTTTATAAACAGTGTGAAAATGGACTAATAGAAAAATTATTGGACAAATTAGAGGACCCATTTATGATAAAATCTCGCCAAATTAGGAAGAGACAGTAACTTCCTAAACATGATAAGGAACATCCATGAAAAATCTACAGCTAATATGTATAATCATGCAAGATGGAACACTTTCCCTCTATCATCAGAAGTTAGACAAAGATGTCTGCTTTCACCACCTCTATTCACAATCATACTGGAAGTCGTAACTGAGGCAATAAGACAAGAACAAGAAAAAATTTAACCCTTACTAGTTTCAGGAAAAAAAGCGCATATGGCTTTGAAAGAGTCTCAAAAAACAAACCAAAAACCCTAGAAATAATAACTTAGCTGGGCTGCAAGATAAAGATCACTATAAGCCAAACTCGGTGGGCTCACACCTGTAGTCCCAGCTACTCAGGAGGCTGAGTAAGATCACTTAAGCTCTGGAGTTCAAGGCTAGCCTGGGCAACAGAACAAACCTTTTCTCTTAAAAAACAAAAATCAATAACAATTGCATTGTATGTACTATCAACCATTAAAAAAAAATTTTTTTTTTTGAGACAAAGCCTCACTGTTACCCAAGCTGGAGTGCAGTGGTGCCATCACGGTTCACTGCAGCCTCAACCATCCAGGCTCAATCCTCCTGCCAAAGCCTCCTGTGTACCTGGACTGCAGGCACAAGCTACCATGGCCGGCTAATTTTTGTAGTTTTTGTAGAGATTGGATTTTGTCATGTTAACCAGGCTGGTCTCAAACTCCTGGGCTCAAGCAATCTGCCCACTTTGGTCTCCCAAAGTGCTGGGAGTACAGGCACTGTACAAAGTGCTGGGATTATGTTACTGTGCCCAGCCATCCTGGCCAACATGGTGAAACCCCATCGTTACTAAACAACAACAACAAAAAGCCAGGCATGGTGGTGTGTGCCTGTAATCCCAGCTACTCAGGAGGCTGAGGGAGGGGTATCACTTTAACCCAGGAGGTGGAGGTTACAGTGAGCTGAGATGGTGCCACTGCACTCCAGCCTGGGTGACAGAGTAAGACTCTGTCTCAAAAAAAACCAAATATATAATATATATATATATATATATATATATATATATATATATATATAGATAGATATAGATATTTCTATATATATATTATCTAGATATTATCTATGTATTTTTTTTTTTTTTTGAGATGGAGTCTTGCTCTGTTACCCAGGCTGGAGTGCAGTGGTGCAATCTTGGCTCACTGCAACCTCTGCCTCCCAAGTTCAAGTGATTCTCCTGCCTCAGCCCAAGTAGCTGGGATTACAGGTGTGAACCACCATGACTGGCTAATTTTTGTATTTTTAGTAGAGACAGAGTTTCATCATGTTGGCCAGGCTGGTCTTGAATTCCTGACCTCAAGTGATCTGTCTGCCTCTGCCTCCCAAAGTGCTGGGATTACGGGCATGAGCCACAATGCCTGGACTGTATAGTCAATATTTTTAATAAAGGTATTTAAAAGGGAAAGGGTAGTCTTTTCAACAAATGGTGCTTGAACAATTGTATATGTATATGTTCATAGAGGTACTAGAAAAATGTATTAGTCTGTTGTCAGAGTGCTATAAAGATACTACCTGAGACTAGGTAATTTATAAACCAAAGAAGTTTGACTCACAGTTCTGCATGACTAGGAGTCCTCAGGAAACTTATAATCATGGCAGAAGGTGAAAGAGAAGCAAGGCACATCTTACGTTGTGGCAGGAGAGTGGGAGAGAGAAAAATGGGGAACTGTCACACTTTAAAACCATTAGATCTTATGAGAACTCCCTCACTACCTCACTATCATAAGAACAACATAGGGGAAACCACCCCCCATGATCCAATCATCTCTCAGGTCCCTTCTTCAACACGTGGGGACTACAGTTTGAGATGAGATTTGAGTGGAGACAGACAGCCAACCATATCATTCTGCCTCTGGCCCCTCCCAAATCTCACATCCTTTTCATATTTCAAAATCAATTATGCCTTCTCAACAGTCTTCCAAAGTCTTACTCATTCCAGCATTAACTTTAAAGTCCAAGTCCAAAGTCTCATCTGAGACAAGACAAGTCTCTTCCACCTATGAGCCTGTAAAATCAATAATAAGTTAGTTACTTCCAAGACTCAATGTGGGTACAGGCATTAGGTAACCTTTCCCATTACAAATTGAACAAACTGGCCAAACCTAAGGGGCCACAGGCCTCAGGCACATCTGAAACCCAACAGGGCACTCATTAAATCTTTGAGCTCCAAAATCTCCTTTGACTTCATGTCTCATATCCAGGGCATGCTGATACAAGGGGTAGGCTCCCATGGCCTTGGGCAGCTCCACCCCTGTGGCTCTGCAGGGTGCAGCCCCTGCAGCTGTTTTCATGGGCTGATGTTGAGTGCCTGTGGCTTTTCCAGGTGCACGTTGCATCATATTGGTAGAATCACCATTCTGGAGTCTGAAAAACAGTGGCCCTCATCTCACAACTCCACTAGATAGTGCCCCAGTGGAGAGTCTGTATGGGGCTCCAACCCCATATTTCCCTTCCACACTGCCTTAGGAGAGGGTCTCCCTGAGGGCTTCACCTCTGTAGCAGACTTCTGCCTGGACATCCAGGCATTTCCATACATTCTCTGAAATCTAGGTGGAAGTTCCCAAAACTCTTTTTTTCATACCCACAGGCCCCACACCATATGGGAGACTTCAAAGCATGGGGCTTGCACCCTCTGAAGCAATGACCTGAGCTGTTTAGCCACAGCTGGAGCTGGAGCAGCTGAGACACAGGCATCAAGCCCTGAAGCTGCACAGAGCAGTGGGGCCCTGGACCTGGCCCATGAAACCATTTTTCCCTCCTCAGCCTCAAGGCCTGTCACGAAAAGGGCTGCTCTGAAGATCTCTGATATGCCCTGGACAGATTTTCCCCATTGTCTTGGGTATTAACATTTCACTCGTTACTTGTGCAACCTTCTGCAGCCCACTTGATTTCCTCCCCAGAAAATGGGTTTTTCTTTTCTACCACATGGTCAGGCTGCAAATTTTCCAAATTTCTGCTTCCTATGAATTTTCCAAACCCATGCTTTGCTTCCCTTTTAAACATAAGTTTCAATCTTAAACCATCTATTTGTGAGCGCATGTAACTGAATGCTTTCAGAATAAGCCAGGACACCTCTTGAATGCTTTGCTACTTAGAAATTTCTTCAGCCAGAAATTTCTCTCTGAACTTCAAAGTTCCACAGATCTTTAGGGCAGGGACAAAATGCCAACAGTTCCTTTGCTAAAGCATAGCAAGAGTGATCTTTGCTCTAGCTTCTCATCTCCATCTGAGACCACTTCATCCTGGACTTCATTGTCCATGTCACTATGAGCATTTTGGTCAAAACCATTCAACGAATCTCTAGGAAGTTCCAAACGTTCCTACATCTTCCTGTCTTCTTCTTCTTCTTCTTTTTTTTTTTAGACAGAGTCTCTGTCACCAGGCTGGAGTGCAGTGGTGCAATCTCAATTCATTGCAACCTCCATGTCTCGAGTTCAAGCAATTCTTCTGCCTTAACCTCCCAAGTAGCTGGGATTACAGCCACGTGCCACCGTGCCCAGCTAATTTTTGTATTTTTAGCCAGGATGGTCTTGATCTCCTGACTTCATGATCCACCTGCCTTGGCTTCCAAAAGGGAGGGTGTGATTATAGGTGTGAGCCACCATGCCTGGCCCCTGTCTTCCTCTAAGCCCTCCAAACTGTTCCAGCCTTTGCCTGTATCCCAGTTCCAAAGTCACTTCCACATTTTCAGGTTATCTTTCTTTATAGCAGTTCCCCACTACCAATTTTCAGCAGTTCTCACATTGCTATAAAGATACTACCTGATACTGGGCGATTTATAAACAAAAGAGGTTTAATTGACTCATAGTTCTGCATGGCTGGGAGGCCTCAGGAAACTTACAATCATAGTGGAAGGCAAAGGGGAAGCAAGGCACAACTTACATGGCAGCAGGAGAAAGGAAACATGAGAAATGGGGAAGGCCCATGCTTTAAAACCATTAGACCTCATGAGAACGCCTTCACTATCATAAGAAAAGCATAGGGGAAACCACCCCATGATCCAATCACCTCTCACCAGATCCCTTCCTCGACATGTGGGGATTACAACTCGAGATGAGATTTGGGTGGGGACACAGAGCCAAACCATATCAAAGAAACATAGGTGAATTCCTCTATAACCAGAGAGTAGGGGAAACTTTCCTAACTATGGCTCAAATTCCAGAAGTATAATTTTGCTTACAAAAAATTAAACACTTGCCATTAACAAGACATCATAAGCAATGTAAACAGACAAATGACAAAATGGGGGAAAGTATTCCTAGTGTTAATATCTCTAATATATAAACAACCTTTACAAATAAAAAGCTGAGTGTAATGGCTTGAGCCTGTAATCCCAGCTACTCAGGAGACTGAGGTGAGAGGATTGCTTGAGGCCAGGAGTTTAAGACCCGCCTGTACAACATAGTGAGACCCCCATCTCAAAAATAAGTAAGTAAAATAAACAGATAATAATAAAAAGAACCCAAACCTTAGGAAAATGAGCTTGTAGGATGAACAGTAAACAGGAAACAAAATTCAAATGATTCTTCATCATATGAAATATGCTTACCTCATTCATATTAAGAGAAATGTAAAGAAACCACAGATTCTCATATATTAAATTGGCAAAAATTAGAAAGTTTGTCATGACTGCTGATGGGTAAGTAGGCACACTCACATTACCCTCTTACTATGGTGGTTGTGGAGGATTGGGCAGAATCTGGTAAAATTACTAATCATATGCCCTGTGACAAGCAATTCTACTTCTAGGAATCTCCCAAAAATAAACTGGGAAAAATACTTTTTTTTTTTTTTTGAAACAGAATTTTGCTCTGTCACCCAGGCTGGAGTACAGTGGTGTGATCCTGGCTTATTAACCTCTGGCTCTGGGGTTCAAGCAATTTTCCTGCCTCAGCCTCCCAAGTTGCTAAGACCACAGACATGTGCCACCATGTCCTGCTAATTTTTGTGTTTTTGTATTTTTATTTTATTTTGTTTATTTTTTTCCGAGACAGAATCTTGCACTGTCGCCAGGCGCCAGGCTGGAGTGCAGTGGTGTGAGCTCAGCTCACTGCAACCTCCACCTACTGGGTTCAAGCAATGCTCCTACCTCAGCTTCCCAAGTAGCTGGGACTACAGGCGTGTGCCACCACACCCAGCTTTTTTTTTTTTTTTTTTTTTTTTTTAGTATAGACAAGATTTCATCATGTTGGCCAGGATGGTCTTAATCTCTTGACCTAGTGATCCACCACCTCAGCCTCCCAAAGTGCTGGGATTACAGGCATGAGCCACTGTGCCCAGCTTTATTTTATTTTTTTAGTAGAGATGGGGTTTCACCATGTTGGCCTGGTTGGTCTTGAACTCCTGACCTCAAGTCATCTGCCCGCTTCAGCCTCCCAAAGGGCCGAGGTTACAGGCATGAGCAAAAATACTTTTTAAACGTACACACTAGGCTGTTATTCCTTACAACAAAATATATTTATATAAATAAATAAATAAATATATATATATATATATATATATATATATGAGACAGTGTTTCACTCTGTCGCTCAGGCTGAAGTGCAGTGGCTCAGTCTCCTGAGTAGCTGGGACTTGGGAGTATAGGCACATGCCACCATGCCGGGATAATTTTTAAAATTTTTCTATAGAGACAAGGTTTTCTATGTTTCCCAGTCTGGTCTCAAATTCCTGACTCAAGTGATCCTCCACAGCCTCCTAAATTGCAGGGACTACAGGCATGACTCACCACATCCAGCCATCCTTACAATATTTGTAGAAGCAAAAAGGACAGAAACAACCCAACTGTCCACCAGTAGAGGATTGATCATACAAATAATGGCAGATCTATAGAGTAGATCTTCAAAACACATTATTAAGGAGCAAAGTGGAGGAAAGTTTGGGTATAGTAAAATGCACAATATTATCTATGTAAAGTATTTACTATATTTTTTAAATGGAAGGATAAATTATAAACATTTAAGAATGGTTAATTACAGGAAGAAGTAAGGAACAAAGGGATAAAAATAAAAGTTATGGGAGGCTAAGGTGGGTGAATTACTTTAGGAGTTCAAGACCAGCCTGGGCAACACGATGAAACCCCATTTTCTACCAAAAGATACAAAAAAATTAGCTGGGTGTGGTGGTGCAGACCCGTCCCAACTACTTGGGAGGCTGACATGGGAGAATCGATTGAACCCAGAAGGTGAAGGCTGCAGTGAACCATGATCCCACCACTTCACTCCAGCCTGGTGACAGAATAAGACCCTGCTTCAAAAAGCAATAACATAATAAAAGTCTCTTTCAGCTGGGCACAGTGGCTCACGCCTGAAATCCAAACACTTCAGGAGGCCAAGGTGGACAGATCAGTGGAGGTCAGGAGTTCGACACCAGCCTGATCAACATGGTGAAACCCCATCTCTACTAAAAAATACAAAAATTAGCTGGGCATGGTGGTACACGTCTGTAATCTCAGCTACTTGGGAGGCTGAGGCAGGAGAATTGCTTGAACCTGGGAGGCGGAGGTTGCAGTGAGCCGAGATTGTGCCATTGCACTCCAGCCTGGATGACAAAAGCAAAATTCCATCTCAAAAAAAGAAAAAGAATTCTCTTTCAATATCTCTTGTTTTGTAAACTTGACTTTGGAATAATGTAATATTTTACATGATTATGAAACAAAAGTAAAAGATTTGAGGATGAAGTTAGTGCATCTAAATGAGCATCCAGTGGGTAGCATAACCATACCAGGAATAGCTTTTTATCAAAACAGTAATTTGTGCATCACTCATGGAATGTACATCAAAGAAAATAAGATAGGAAAAATCTGTATTTTTAATCATATTATTAGTGGTGGTCTTGGTATTAGTATTCTGAGACTGTTGCATGTATACTGTGGGTTAAAGCAAATAAGTAATAATCTAATCTGCCTCCTAAGTAGCTGGGACTACAAGTGTGCACCACCATGCCTGGCTAATTTTTGTATTTTTAATAGGTTCGAGGTTTTACCATGTTGGCCAGGCTGGTTTCGAACTCCTGACATCAAGTGATCTGCACACCTCAGCCTCCCAAAATGCTGGGATTATAGGCATGAGCCACTACACCCAGCCTAAAAGGGTCAGCTTCATGGCATGTGAATTATATCTCAATAAAAAATATGACATTTATGAGACAAATGGAAATTAAATACTAATTTGCTACTTAATATTAAGAAATTATCATTTTAAAAGTATATAACATTATGAAAATCTTTATCTTTCAGAGATAACATTCTTAAACATTTATAAATGAGATGTGATGCAGGGATTTGCTTCAAAAATACTATAGAAGGCCAGGTGTGGTGGTTCATATCTATAATCACAGCACTTCGGAAGACTAGGTGGGAGGACTACTTGAGCCCAGGAGTTTGAAATCAGCCTGAGCAACACAGGGAGACCTTTATTTCTACAAAAACTTAAAAAAAAATTAGCCAGACATAGTGGTGCGTTCCTGTAGTCCTGGCACTTGGGAAGCTGTGTTAGGAGGATCTCTGGAGCCTAGGACTTGGAGGTTGCCGTGAGCTATGACCATGCCAACTGAACTCTAGACTGAGTGACAGAGTGAGACAGGGTCTCATGATAATAATAATACAGAAGCCAGACATGGTGACACACACCTGTAGTGTGTGTGTAGCTAGCTACTCAGGAGGTAGAGGTAGGAGAACCCAGGAGCTTGGGCAACATAACAAGACCCTCTCTCTCTCTCCCTTTTTTTTCTTTTTGAGATGAAGTCTCATTCTGTTGCCCAGGCTGGAGTACAGTGGTGCAGTCTCGGTGCTTGGCAACCTTCTACTCCAGGGTTCAAGGGATTCTCCTGCCTCAAGCTCCCAAGTAGCTGGGACCACAGGTGTGCACCACCACACCTGGCTAATTTTTGTATTTTTAGTAGAGGTGAGGTTTCACCATGTTGGTCAGGCTGGTTTGGAACTCCTGACCTCAGGTGATCCACCTGCCTTGTCCTTCCAAAGTGCTGGGATTACATGTGTGAACCAGCATGCCCAGCCAAGACCCTGTCTCTTAAAAAAACAACAAAAAAAGTTAATGCTTAATTCTCCTCCCTTTGAATGTGAGCAAACAGAATGAATATGGTGGAACTGATAGTATATGACTTCTAAGAGTAGGTCACAGGAAGCACTGCTTTCTCCTTGCTTTCTCTCTGAGATCTAGGGGAAGCCAGCTGTCATGTCATGATGACAATCAAGTAGACCTATGGAAAATTCCATGTGATAAGGAGTGGAGGCCTTCTCAGTTCTAGCACCAACTTGCCAGGCATGTGAATGAATCATCCTGGAAGTAGATTCTCCAGCCCCAGGTAAGCCTTCAGATAAATGCAGCTTCTGGCTGGCAGCTTAAATGCAACCTCGTTAGAGACCCTGAGCCAGAACCCCCCAGCCAAGCCACTACCAAATTCCTGACCCATAGGAACTGTCTGAGATCATAAATATCTATTGTTTTAGGCTACTAAATTTTGACATAATAGTAATGGATAACTAATTACAGTTGCTGAATCTAGGGGAACTTTTGATGATAATCAGGATATTTCTCTTTTTTATTTTAATATATATATTTTATTGCATTTTAGGTTCTGGGGTACATGTGAAGAACATACAGGATTGTTGCATAGGTACATACATGGCAATGTGGTTTGCTGCCTCCATCCCCATCACCTGTATCTGGCATTTCTCCCCATGTTATCCCTCCCCAACTCCCTACACACCACTGTCCCTCCCCTAGTCCCCCGCAATAGACCTCATTGTGTGATGCTCCCCTCCCTGTGTCCATGTGTTCTCATTGTTCAACACCCACCTATGAGTGAGAACATGCCATATTAGATTTTCTGTTCTTGTGTCAGTTTGCTGAGAATGATGGTTTCCAGGTTCATCCATCTCCCTACAAAGGACAGGAACACATCGTGTTTTATGGCTGCGTAGTATTCCATGATGTACATGTGCCACATTTTCCCTGTCCAGTCTGTCATCGATGGGCATTTGAGTTGGTTCCAAGTCTTTGCTATTGTAAACAGTGCTGCAATGAACATACATGTGCATGTGTCTTTATAATAGAAAGATGTATAATCGTTTGGATATATACCCAGTATTGGGATTGCTGGGTCAAATGGAATTTCGATTTCTAGGTCTTTGAGGAAGTGCCACACTGTCTTCCACAATGGTTGAACTAATTTACACTCCCACCGACAGTGTAAAAGTGTTCCCATTTCTCCACATCCTCTCCAGCATCTGTTGTCTCCAGATTTTTTTAAGGATTGCCCTTCTAACTGGCATGAGATGGTATCTCAATGTAGTTTTGGTCTGCATTTCTTTAATAACCAGTGATGATGAGCATTTTTTCATATGTTTGTTGACCTCATGTATGTCTTCTTTTGAAAAGTGTCTGTTCATATCCTTTGCCCACTTCTGAATGGTTTTATTTTTTTCTTGAAAATCTGTTTTAGTTCTTTGTAGATTCTGGATATTAGTCCTTTGTCAGATGGGTAGATTGCAAAAATTTTTTCCCATTCTGTTGGTTGCCAGTTGACTCTAATGGTAGTTTCTTTTGCTGTGCAGAAGCTCTGGAGTTTAATTGGATCCCATTTGTCTATTTTGGCTTTTGTTGCCAATGCCTTTGGTGTTTTAGTCATGAAGTCCTTGCCTATGCCTATGTCCTGAATGGTTTTGCCTAGGTTTTCTTTTAGGGTTTTTATGGTGTTAGGTCTTAGGTTTAAGTCTTTAATCAGTCTGGAGTTAATTTTAGTGTAAGGTGTCAGGAAGGGGTCCAGTTTCTGCTTTCTGCACATGGCTAGCCAGTTTTCCCAACACCATTTATTAGACAGGGAATCCTTTCCCTATTGCTTGTTTTTGTCATGTTTGTCAAAGATCAGATGGTTGTAGATTTGTGGCATTGCATCCGAGGCCTCTGTTCTGTTCCATTGGTCTATATCTCTGTTTTGATACCTGTACCATGCTGTTTTGATTACTGTAGCCTTGTAGTGTAGTTTGAAGTCAGGTAGCATGATGCCTCCAGCTTTGTTCTTTTTGCTTAGAATTGACTTGGCTATGCAGGCTCTGTTTTGGTTCCATATGAAGTTTAAGGTGGTTTTTTCCAGTTCTGTGAAGAAGGTCATTGGTAGCTTGATGGGGATAGCATTGAATCTATAAATTACTTTGGGCAGTATGGCCCTTTCCACAATATTGATTCTTCCTAACCATGAGCATGGAATGTTTTTCCATCTGTGTCCTCTCTTATTTCCTTGAGCAGTGGTTTGTAGTTCTTCTTGAAGAGGTCCTTTACTTCCTTTGTTAGTTGTATTCCTAGGTATTTTATTCTCTTTGTAGCAATTGTGAATGGTTGTTGGTCCTTGATTTGGCTCTCTTTAAGTCTGTTGTTGGTGTATAGGAATGCTTATGATTTCTGCACATTGATTTTGTATCCTGAGACTTTGCTGAAGTTGCTTATCAGTTTAAGGAGATTTTGGGCTGAGATGATGGGGTCTTCTACATATACAATCATGTCATCTGCAAATAGGGACAATTTGACTTTCTCCTTTCCTAATTGAATACCATTATTTCTTTTTCTTGCCTGAGTGCTCTGGCTAGAACTTCCAATACTATATCAAATAGGAGTGATGAGAGGGGGCATCCTTGTCTAGTGCCAGATTTCAAAGGGAATGCTTCCAGTTTTTGCCCATTCAGTGTGACATTGGCTGTGGGTTTGTCATAAATAGCTTTTATTATTTTGAGATACGCTCTGTCGATACCTAGTTTATTGAGACTTTTTAGCATAAAGGGCTGTTGAATTTTGTTGAAGGCCTTCTCTGCATCTATTGAGAAAATCATGTGGTTTTTCTCTTTGGTTCTGTTTATGTGGTGAATTACCTTTATAGACTTGCATATGTTGAACCAGCCTTGCATCCCTGGGATGAAGCCTACTTGATTGTGGTGGATAAGGTTTTTAATGTGCTGTTGCAATCGGTTTGCCAGTATTTTATTGGAAATTTTTGCATCTATGTTCATCATGGATATTGGCCTGAAGTTTTCTTTTCTTGTTGAGTCTCTGCTGGGTTTTGGTATCAGGATGATGTTAGTCTCATAAAATGATTTGGGAAGGATTCCTTCTTTTTGGGTTGTTTGGAATAGTTTCAGAGGAGTGGTACCAGCTCCTCTTTGTATGTCTGTAGAATTTGACTGTGAACTCATCTGGACCTGGGCTTTTTTTGGTTGGTAGGCTATTAATTGCTGCCTCAACTTCAGCCCTTGTTATTGGTCTATTCAGGGTTTTGACCTCTTCCTGGTTTAGGCTTGGGAGGGTGCAGTGTTCAGGAATTTATCCATTTCTTCCAGGTTTACTGGTTTATGTGCATAGAATTGTTTGTAGTAATCTCTGATGGTGGTTTGCATTTTTGTGGAATCAGTGGTGATATCCCCTTTATCGTTTTTTATTGCATCTATTTGGTTATTCTCTCTTTTCTTTTTTATTAATCTGGCTAGTGGTCTGTCTATTTTGTTGATCTTTTCAAAAAAAAACCAGCTCCTAGATTTACTGATTTTTTGAAGGATTTTTTATGTCTCTATCTCCTTCAGTTCTGCTCTGATCTTGGTTATTTCTTGTCTTCTGCTAGCTTTTGAATTTTTTTGATCTTGCTTCTCTAGCTCTTTTAATTTTGACAATAGGGTGTCAATTTTAGATCTTTCCTTGCTTCTCATGTGGGCATTTATTGCTATAAATTTTTGTCTAGTCACTGCTTTAAATGTGTCCCAGAGATTCTGGTATGTTGTGTCTTTGTTCTCGTTGGTTTCAAAGAACATCTATTTCTGCCTTCATTTGATTGTTTATCCAGTCAACATTCAAGGGCCAGTTGTTCTGTTCCCATGAAGTTGTGCGGTTGTGAGTTAGTTTCTTAATCCTGAGTTCTAATTTGATTGCACTGTGGTCTGAGAGACTGTTTGTTATGATTTCCATTCTTTTGCATTTGCTGAGGAGTGATTTACTTCCAATTATGTGGTCAGTTTTAGAGTAGGTATGATGTGGTGCTGAGAAGAATGTATATTCTGTGGATTTGGGGTGGAGAGTTCTGTAAATGTCTATTAGGTTTGCTTGGTCCAGATCTGAGTTCAAGTCTTGGATATGCTTGTTAGTTTTCTGTCTCATTGATCTGTCTAAT